>JAWPHD010015666.1:2500-53980 GCA_037043455.1 Cyrtodaria siliqua | reverse complement strand
TATAACCGGGGGCCCGCCGCTGGTAGCGGGGGAACACAGCTCCCACCAGTATCCTCGCCTTTGGGCAGCTATGACCAACCGCCAGAATAATACGTTTATACGACGCAAAAAGGCCTGTCGGCGTCATATCGGGCACGGGGTCAGCCACGTCATTGGTGCCCAGCTGAATGTATACATAATCAGGCACCTCCTGCAAACATGCCGCCCGGAACGCAGCCCAAGCGGGCGTCTCTGTGAAAGTCTGTATCTTCGCCCCGCCCTGATGGAAATACCGCCGATGGGGACTTGAGGTCTCTGAATCTCCGCTATCGACCATTAACCGACGAATATAGCCGTGCCCAAGTAAATAAGTCAACATCGTGAAGTGTAATAAACTTAAAAATCATCGACAGGCTATTATATAATTAAAGCAGACAATAGATCACATGCCCCAGTGATCACCCCAATCAAAATAGGTCAATTAACAGTAATTAACCCAAAAAACAGCAAACAAATACTAGCCAGTAGCGACTTTACAGCATAGTATATGATGGGGTACAATACTCTAAAATAAATGAGAATAAGTATGCGAACCAATAACTGCCTAGAAGTCATAAAGACCTTATCACATAATGGTAACCGCATAACCAGAAGCTTTTTTTACGAAGAAAAGTCACCGGTACAACCTAATATCGTTTTAAAACCAAGTGATTTCCATCCGGTCCGCGCCGTGTCCAAATTGACAAATCCGACCTTGACACTAACATCGACCCTGACCTTGAATAACACAGTTAAGAAATTCGGCATTAAACAAATATTTCTAAGTAGAACACCAAAGTAGGTCAGGTCAGGCCAGTAGAACACGACAGGTTAAGGTCGACGCAATTAAAATGAAACAGCTAGGAAATAAGTGGAATGCCTATATGTATGAGTGTGCATGAAATATAATAAATACATAATGGTAACCGCATAACCAAGAAAGCATTTTTACGAGGTAAAGTCACCTGTACACCCTAATATCGCTTTAAAAACCCAGTGATTTCCATCCGGTCCGCGCCGTTTTCAAAGTGACAAATCCGACCCTTACATCGACCCTGACCCTGAATAACACAGTTAAGAAACGCGGCATTAAATACATATTTTTAAGTAGGACACCCAAGTAGGTCAGGTCAGGCCAGTAGAACACGACAGGTTAAGGTCGACGCAATTAAAATGAAACATCTAGGAAATAACTGAAATACTTATATGTATGAGTGTGCATGAAATATAATAACTACCTGTAATGATATTATTCTGTATATATCTACTATGTGTATGAATGTATGTATATCTATGTGTATGTATGAAGTCTTATATTGTTACTTTCTAGCAAAAAGCAAAAAGCATTAAATTTTGAAAAATTCTGATTGGCTGCGCGCATATCTTCCTGGCGCTGATTGGTCCATTTCTCAAGCCGATCTTTGTGAATTCGAGATAAAGCCTCATAATCAGCTACTTTAAACTAGATTTATCACCAGTAAAATTAATTTTTATACTAAGCCAGGTTCCTAAAACCATTTAAAGTCATTTGTCTAATGCCCTGAATATAAGATAATTTTCATAACCACTTTATAAAACTAGATATATCACCAGCAAAGTTAGTGTGTTACACTAAACCATTTCAGTTATAATACAAGTAAAGTTTAGCTAATACACCAAACCAATCTGTATAACCACTTCTAGTTTCTATCTAACTGTTATAATCGCAACTCCTTATTGTATAACAAGTCGTGCAACTCGCGTGTTTTACAGTGTTCTGTGTGTTGAATTGTGATATATTGATATATTGTACTGTATTGTCCTGTTCTGTGATATATTGTGCTGATCTGTGGTGTGCTGTGTAAGAAAGGGAAGAACAATAATAAAGACAGAAGTCTAGTTAGTTTAGAGAATAAACTAACATCAGGATAATCATAATAACCTTTTCTTAATCCAGTATCAAACTTCTAATATTTAGCAAAAAGCAGTGAAATCTTTGAATAAACCGGAAATAAGCTCGATTCTGATTGGCTAAGAGCAAATAGCAAATTGAAATAGCAAATTGTCTCCTTGGCTCTGATTGGCTCCTTTTTTAATCCAATTTGGGAAATTCACTTAGCTCTTATAACAAAACTTTATTCTATTAGTTTCCTCCCCGTTCAGACCACCGAACCAGCAGGACGTGTCCGTCTTCAATGGAGAGTTATTCGTTGCCGACTATACCAACATACCGACAGCTCTTCAAGCGATGTTGACGCGTCCTGCAGGGGATCCGGAACGTGACCATCACAGACCACCATCAACGTCGGGCCCGGTGTTGGTTTGTTTTCATCGAGCCGAACGTTGAAAGCGTAGAAGAAACGTTTCGTTATGGTATACACCCCACACTAGGGTGTTACCGTGGCCCTTCTCAGGGCCGTTTTTTGCAGTCTACTGGGACATAATCATCATGGACATACGTGGAGCCTACACAGATTGAACGTGAGCTTCGAGGCCATTGTATGGTATTCTTAGTAAGGCTAGACAATGGTTCCGGAAACATACAGACGGCTCACTTTGTTGAGATTCCACGTGTAACAACTACGCAGAACAGTAATCATCACGGGACCAACAACCACGGGATTCTCAATCAACAGGATTGACCTACTGGATAGGCTTCAAATCTACTGTGTCCTGATTGGTCGGGAGCTTCAAATCATCTTTTCGAGCCGACAATCGGATTGACCTAGTCACAATTCTGCAGGCAATCCGATTGGTCAAAACTTCAATCTTCTTAGAAAAGTTAATCAACTATAGTAAACATCGTTGGAATTCTTCAATCAACTCTACTGCTGCTATCTACGCTAAACTACTTTGGACGAGGGATGTTATTTACTTGGACTCTTCTGCACATCGTAAACTTCTATTGAAACGCTCGCCAAAATGACTTGTATCAACACGGCGAGGATAAAGAAAAACTATTCTACTACTATTAGTTTCCTTGTAGTCTTATTAGGGCCATAGTAACAATTTGTTAATCTTACATTAGCAATTTAATCTGACGGGCCCGTTGTCAAACAGTTTTGTGTAATAAAGATTTAAAAAAAAAATAAAAAAAAATCTAATTCAATTCTATAAGAAAATGATCTCCTTGATTCTGATTGGCCCATTCTCAAGCCACTTTGTGAAATAAAACTGAACGCCAAAAATCAAGCCAAACTTCAATAAACAACTCCAAATGGTCTAAGTACTCAAACTGTTGACGATAAACCACCTTTCAGACACATTTAATAACCATTTCCCAGCTGTTAGACATAATTCTAGTATTTACATAGACAACTAAATCTTTACACAAACCGGAAATAAGAATAATTCTGCTCGATTCTGATTGGTTCAATTTCAATCCGGTTTGTGAAACGAAAATTAAAACTGTGCCAAAATCTCAAATCTCATAACATCTCTTAAGTAGGGTGTATTAAAATCTTATTAGGGCTACAGCAACAGAATATAGTATCCATATTTGGCCCGTTATCAAACAGTTTTGTGAAATAAAAATCCAAACAATTAAGAATCTAACGCGATTTGATAGAACATTTTCTCCTTGATTCTGATTGGGCCATTCTCAATCCGGTTTATTAAACAAAATCCAAAGTAAATTACAACAAAAATTGGATCATTCCCGTTCATACCACCGAACCAGCAGGACGTGTCCATCTACGACGAAGTGATTTAGTTGTCATCAGCACTAATCTTCAAGCGATGTCGACGCGTCTTGCAGGGGGATCCGGAACGTGATGACCATCATCGACCACCATCAACGTCGGGCCCAGTGGATTGTTTTATTTATTTCTTTCCCATCGAGCCGAACGTTGAAAGCGTATCAACACGTTCCGTTATGGTATACACCCCACACTAGGGTGATACCGTGGCCCTTCTCAGGGCCGTTTTTTGTAATCTGCCGAGACGTAACCACCACGGATATAATCAACCTACGAACTATGGAGCATACACAGAATGATGGACGCCGTAACACCACCTCCGCAAAAGTTGGGGAACTTTCCGGGGGTCGTTCACCATTCTGGGTTATATTCTAGAACGTAAACAACACGGGACAACGATCACGGGACCACAATCAACAGGATCGACCTACTTGAGAGGCTTCAATTCTCCTGTGTCCTGATTGGTCGGGGAGCTTCCAACATCTTTTCGAGCCGACAATCGAATTGACCTAGTCACAATTCTTCAGGCAATCCGATTGGTCAAAATCTTCAATTGGACTTAATCTACTTGGAACAACAATCTTCAACATACTTTGTGGGGGATTCTACGCCGATGTGCCACCATCTCTAATCTACTGCTGCTATCAACTGTAATCTGCTTTGGACGAGAGACTCCAGCCCTTCCCGGACTCAACCGCACTCCGATAAACTTCTACAGAAAAGCTCGCTAAAATGCGTCAGCAATACAGCGAGGGTAAAGAAAAACTACCACTCACTCACAACAAAAATACATTAAGAAACCATTCTCTGGATCCTCACAACGTGCACGTCGTGGAGAGGGCACAGCCGATATTCAATACCTGAGAACTTGTCATTCTCAGGTTTGAATTGAATATCGGTTGACCGATCGTGAGGATGTCTCCTGCGGCCCATCACAGCACACATCATCTGATGTCTCCAGATCGCTGAAGTCGGAACCGGTACGCGGGCTGAAACTGCAACGGACCTATATACAACAAACAAACATCGGTCATCACGTTGCAGCGAAGCCCACATTCTACCGTGGTTTTTTATACGCCACAGAAGACTTCAGGGTGACACAGACATCGGGCGGTGTGTGCGGCGCAGGGGTCATATTGTGATGGGGATGGCCCCCAACAATACAGAACCCAGACGGCCAGTAGCGGTTGTAGGACAGCGACACATACCATTAGAGGATGTAGATGTAGAGGACGTAAGAGCAACACCGAAGCAGCCACCACTCAACGCCACAGCGAATCTACATAGAGCGATGCGACACGACACTACACACTACAATTGAATCGACGCAGAATCAACACACAGATACAACACATCACTCAACAAGACCATAGTGCACACCTAATGCCCGTGGCGTACCGGGATTCTCTGGTGTCACATAAGGGCGGAGGCACTATAACCCTTCGAAATAACAACAACAACAACAAGGAAACCATGGATGAAAGTTCTAGAGACCTGTTTGCGAGCAGTATGATAGAGGAACGTGAGGAAGTGAGTTTCCAATTGAAGCTGGAAACCACAGCAAACTCTAGTACGAGTAGTAGTAGTGGGAGTAGTAGTAGTGGGAGTGAGAGTGAGAGTGAAAGTGAGAGTGACTGCAGCACCTGCAGTAGTGCGAGCTACGTAAGTGGCAAATCGGAACTTGACAGCTCGATAACTAGCTGCTCCACCTGCTCCCCAACCACACAGGCCACCAGCAAAGTGGTAAAAAGCTATAGGGACAGCCTTATAGGAGACAGAATAGATAAGATAGAAATATCACAAGAAGGGGAACCAGAACCCCAGGTAGGGCCCGTTATAGACAAGGGAGTAACTTTAGAGCCACAGACGGGTTAAGGCTAGGGTTGCGGATAGGGTTAGGGTTTAGGCTAGGGTTGGGGTTAGGGTTAAGCATAGGCATAGGGTTAGGGTGCTGATGTGTATTTATTTTAATAAATACAACAATCAGCGACAACTTGAAATGACAACTTCTCTCGAGAAAAATAAATGGTCCTGAAAAGGACCTTTGTGTTGAAACCGGTTTGTTTCAGTGCTTTATTTGGATGCTGCCTTGGCCTTCTTTGGCGTCTTGGCCTTCTTTGGCTTGGCTGCCTTAACCTTCTTTGGTGACTTGGTGGCTGCCTTCTTTGGTGTCTTTGCCTTCTTTGGTTTGGCTTCTGCCGCCTTCTTAGGTGTCTTGACCTTCTTGGGCTTGGCGGCCTTCTTTGCAGCGGGCTTCTTTGCTCCAGCGGCCTTGCCTTTGCTGCAGGCTTCTTGGCGGCGACCTTCTTTTTAGGTGTCTTGACCTTCTTTGGTTTGGCTGCTTTGGCTTGGCTGCCTTCTTTGCTGCTTTCTTGACCTCGCCGAGCTTGAATGATCCAAAGGCGCCGCTGCCCTTGGCCTGCTTCAGTACTCCAGTCTTGACGCCAGCTTTCAGTGCGAGCTTTAGATGAGCGTTGACTGCTGGGCTGGGGGCGACGTTGTATGTTGCCGCGATGTACTTTAAAAAAGCCTGTCGAGACGAGCCTCCCCTCTCCTTAAGACTGCCCACAGCGGCAGCAATCATCTCGCTGTACTTTGGGTGGGTTGCTGCCTTCTTCGGCTTGGTGGCCTTCTTCAGTTTCTGCTTTTGTGTAGCCACTACGGCTGCGGGTGCTGCTACGTCTGCCATTATGAATGATCGAAATCTTGGGTTAGAATAAGGCGAAATGTGTGTGTGTGTGTGTGTGTGTGTAATTCTAAGGTTTATAGTCCGTCCGCCAACGAACACGTCAAGGTATACCTGACGCGATGGGCACAATAGAGTCTGGACTTTTAAAGGTGTAATTTTGAATTTTGAAGCTGATATAGACCTTGCCAACAGATCTGTTTAATGCCTAAATATGTGCTAAAAGCGGTGTCAACAACAGCGGTTAATTCAACCTAATTTCGTGTATTGACACCTTCCGGTCCTAGCTTTGTTTGGCGTTGTGTTATATGTGGTGCGTGCTTGTTTTGTAGTGTTATGATTACGTTTTTAACATATCATATTTGCTGGGGTTTGATGAGGGGTATGCCTGTACTACGCCATCTTGGGGATGATTAGCGTGTCCATTTGCAGCATACTAATACTTGTGGTCATCGAAATGGGGCCTGTTCTCTTCAAAATGTCAATTACCGGCAATTTCTAAGGTACAAAACATTTATAGCAAAATTTTCTCGTATGCGATTTATACTGCACTCTCGGGCCTGCGGCCCTCGAGAAGCAGTATAAATCGCATATACTCGAAAAAGTATGCTATAAATATTACTTATATCTAATCTGATACTTGCTTATTAATTACTTGAATATACCCAACGTAGGTGATCTTATATTCTCGTTCTCTTGGGTAGGTATATGTCTTAGTTATATGATATAAGTTAACAATAATAATAATAATAATAATAATAATAATAATAATAATAATAATAATAATAATAACAACAGTATAGCATTATAATATCGCAACGTTTGGCGGGCGGTCGGCATGGTGTCGAGCCGCGTATAGTTGATCATTGGCGTATTCGAGCACTGACAAGCCTTATAAAGCCAAGTAGGCATGGTGTCGAGCCGCGGACAGTTGATCATTGGCGTATTCGAGCACTGACAAGCCTTATAAAGCCAAGTAGGCATGGTGTCGAGCCGCGGACAGTTGATCATTGGCGGATTCGAGCACTGACAAGCATTATAAAGCCAAGTAGGCATGGCGTCGAGCCGCGGACAGTTGATCATTGGCGTATTCGAGCACTGACAAGCCTTATAAAGCCAAGTAGGCATGGTGTCGAGCCGCGGAAAGTTGATCATTGGCGGATTCGAGCAGTGACAAACCTTATAAAGCCAAGTAGGCATGGTGTCGAGCCGCGGACATTTGATCATTGGCGTTTTCGAGCACTGACAAGCCTTATAAAGCCAAGTAGGCATGGTGTCGAGCCGTGGACAGTTGATCATTGGCGGATTCGAGCACTGGCAATCTTTATAAAGGCAAGTATAACAATAACTATAAAAGCAACATCTCCGACGCTTCTAATAAAACAAGTGCTAAATAATATTAAAATGTGTGTATGTATACAACTACGTTTTTGTCGGAGATATTAATGTACACCATGGGATATTCAGTGTTTAATTGTACTTTAAACATATATGACATATACTCATTCTTTATCCCATATATAAATAAAACATGGTTAGAGCAGGTTTTAAGTGAGTGTATTTTCAGTTTTTGTAAGTAAGTGTAATATCATTTTTTGTTTTATTTATGACTTTTAATCTTTCATACTGTTTTATTTAGTGTTGACAATGTTAAATTGCGACTGTTTCGTGTGTGTTTTAGTTTTAGTGTGCAGGTTTGTTTGTCAGTATTAATTATAAGGTTTAGACAATTTTAGGCGTTTTCTAACGAAAATAAATGTGTGGCCCTAAAAAGGGCCGTTTTATGTGTATAGACAGTCGACACTGTTTACTTTCCAGCCTTCTGGGTCTTCTTGGGCAGAAGTACAGCCTGGATGTTGGGCAACACACCACCCTGTGCAATGGTGACTCCGGAGAGAAGTTTGTTCAACTCTTCGTCGTTACGGATAGCCAGCTGCAAGTGACGGGGGATGATCCTGGTCTTCTTGTTGTCTCTGGCGGCGTTACCGGCCAACTCCAACACCTCAATTTTTGTTTAAATTTCGTTGACTCCGCCACAGAGTCCTCCAAAGTTTCTGAATATATTATCAAAGAAGAAAACCAGCACTGTCGGTTAATTCAACCTAATTTCTCGTTACTGGCTTTCTATAGCTGGCTGTAAAGGTGTTGTTAACGGACTGGTATTACTTGCACATAATAATATTAGAAGGAGATGCGGGATACCGTGCGACCTTTTGTTAGGTCGCTAGTATTTATAATTATGGGCACCTATTACAGGGCGATGCGGGGTATGATGCGACCTTTTGACATGGGTCGCCCATACTTATATTTAATGGGCCAGGTAATTTCTTGGACTGTGGTAGAAGGAGATGAGGGATACCATGCGACCTTTTGTTAGGTCGCTAGTATTTATAATTATGGGCACCTATTTCAGGGCGTTGCGGGGTATGATGCGACCTTTTGACATGGGTCGCCCATACTTATATTTAATGGTTCGGGTATTTTTGTAGGTGTGATACGCAGCGACCGTTTTAACAGGTCGCGCGTATTTATACTTAGTGGGCTTGTTTGTTTAGGGTAGTGTGGGATACGCAGCGACCGTTTCTACAGGTCGCCCGTTTTCTAGTATTAGGTTTATTTATTACTTATTAATTTGGTTGCTTTGCAAGTAGGATCGAAGACGACTTCCCGTTCCACCGACAAGTAGTATTGGAGTAGTGTGAAGAGGCTCTGTCCCCCATCCCCATCAGGTGTGTCTGGCTGGCTGCATCGTCGTATGGTAGAGTTGTTGTATGCGTTGTAGGTTGAAGCTTGAAGATGCCCAGACGCACTTGTGCAATACACTTTAGGTGGAAAACAGCTAGTGCCCCTGGGCGGTCGTTGTATCTCGATGTTTGGTTGGTCTTCGTGCCCTGGCTGATGGTCTTCTATCTTGTAGACAGTATGCCGCTAGCTGCTAGGACCTCCCTCTTCAAGACACCATGGTGCATTGTACTGTTTTAGTTAGTTCTCATACCATATATAGAGTGACCAAGTTTGTTTCAAAACGGCCCCACTGAAGGGTTTTTACTATGTTTGGGCATAAAGCCTTTATTTTGTAAATTATAACATTATTTAAACAATAAAACATTTTAAAAAACATTATTTACAAAATGATGATACCGGCAAGATACTGCATTTTATTTTATATTACAGCGTCGCTCAGTAGACCGGATTGACCTACTGGCAATTCACAATTGATTTAAACGTTTCTGAAATTGATTGATAAATTCGACCTTGACCAACATATTTGATAAATTCGACCTTGACAAAACATATTTCAAAAATATTTGCCGGCACCACAAGTAGGTAAGGTCAGGTCAGTAGACCAAGAAAGGTAAAGGTTGACTTATTTGCCAATAAATAACTAACACAATTGCCCCGTTTTTGTCATGTGATTTCCATCCGGTCCGCGCCGTGTATGAAATATACAATCGTCTAAATAATTAATTTTGTGGAACCCATAATTTAAAAACCATTACAAAAACAACAATTTAGTAACGGTGCTCTCATTTTGGACCGCGCGGATAATTTCAATCCGTTTTGCAAAACGAAAATGCAACTTACACCTGATTGGTCCATTTTCAATCCGTTTCGCGAAACAAAAACCAACAATTTCCTGATTGGTCCATTTTCAATCCGTTTAGTAAAACGAAAATAAACCATAATGGCAAAGAAATGGGGATCGAACATGCAACATGTAAATATAAATGTATGATTATATAGCTAATGTAAACATACCAAGATATGGACAAGTCAAAACGCCCTATAACTATAAAACATAGCGAAAGTTAAAAACGATTAGTTGAGTCTAATGTGGGGCTCCAGCTGCACGAGGAATATTTTCTGTGGTACTGTGATAACGGCGGGGCTCAAGCGATTTCCATGGTTCATAGGTCGGGCGGCGCCGCGTATAAGCGCGGGCCTGCAGCCTGATATCTGAACTGCGCGGTCCTGACCGTGGAATCCGAGTCATTATGTTTGAGTACGGGCCCTAACACTCGCTTAAAAATTAGAATAGGACAAACCATGTCATGACAGGCAGAATACAATATAACAGATACAAAAAGTTAGGTAAATAGAGAAGATGTACAGTATAAACCATAGGTCTGGTGCACACGAACATTGTAATATGGGCCCATGGCTAAATCCGCCATCCTTCCTGACACTCGGTAGTGACTGGGGTCGTAACTCACCCTGGATCCAGCTCTGTGAGCGCTGAGTAAGGTTAACGATGAGGAGGCGGCACCGGACCCCATATCAAGAATGGTGACAAACATTGCACGGTGGGGCCGCGCTACCAAATCAATGCCTTAACTATGCAGGAACTACAACTACATAGTAGGCGAGTCTCTCCACTGACACATATACAACGAACGAATGCTCGCTGTAGTCTTTGGGGCGTGCAAACGTATTATTGCTTAGGCTATAAGAAGACTTAAAAGATGGGGTAGCGCGACACCACTGTGGGGTGTTGTGAAAAAGGGTATATGGACATACGTACATAGCAGACCCGGCCATAGATAGCATTTAGACAATTAATTTGGTATAAGCATAGACAAGTTACAGCAACACGTGAAGCAGTAGAACAATATTAAATAAAAGCAGTAGGTACTAAATAGTGGCATAGCAAGGTCGACTCACCGACCGTTTATATGAGAGTATATGTGCGCTGGAAAGGGAGAGAGAGGGAATCTGGTGTGCATGTATATATGTATAGGTGTATGTATGAAAGCATACAATTCCCCATATAACTAGTCTGTAAATTTTACCCCACTAAGTCTACTAAGTGACCGTCTTTAAACCTAGAAAACAATAATAATAGCGCTTTAAAACCAAGTGATTTCCATCCGGTCCGCGCCGTGCATAAAATATACAATTGTCTATATAATTATTTTCGGACATCTTACTGCAGTAAAATACCAAATATAGGCAACTAGATATAAGCAACTAGATATACAAGTATACTTATTTTTAAACAAAGGCGAATGGACTAATTAGACAATTTAGAAGGCAACCTATCCCAGACGTATTGGGTGGCCCTAAAAAGGGCCTTTTTCTTCAAATGGTCAAGCAACCTTAAACCACCCCACAAGCAGACATATCTGCCATAACAAGCTTATGACCGACGGGGCGTAAATGTACTCCATCGTCCTTCATCAAGCAACGATCGGCTGCCCAAGGAAAGCCCAATACGGTTATACGCCGCCCCGGCCCTGTCCACTCCTTCCGCAACAATCGATTTAGGCGGTTCCTCAATTGTATGGAGCGCCCACTACCCGGTTTATTCAGTAATGGACCGGTATAACCGGGGGCCCGCCGCTGGTAGCGGGGGAACACAGCTCCCACCAGTATCCTCGCCTTTGGGCAGCTATGACCAACCGCCAGAATAATACGTTTATACGACGCAAAAAGGCCTGTCGGCGTCATATCGGGCACGGGGTCAGCCACGTCATTGGTGCCCAGCTGAATGTATACATAATCAGGCACCTCCTGCAAACATGCCGCCCGGAACGCAGCCCAAGCGGGCGTCTCTGTGAAAGTCTGTATCTTCGCCCCGCCCTGATGGAAATACCGCCGATGGGGACTTGAGGTCTCTGAATCTCCGCTATCGACCATTAACCGACGAATATAGCCGTGCCCAAGTAAATAAGTCAACATCGTGAAGTGTAATAAACTTAAAAATCATCGACAGGCTATTATATAATTAAAGCAGACAATAGATCACATGCCCCAGTGATCACCCCAATCAAAATAGGTCAATTAACAGTAATTAACCCAAAAAACAGCAAACAAATACTAGCCAGTAGCGACTTTACAGCATAGTATATGATGGGGTACAATACTCTAAAATAAATGAGAATAAGTATGCGAACCAATAACTGCCTAGAAGTCATAAAGACCTTATCACATAATGGTAACCGCATAACCAGAAGCTTTTTTTACGAAGAAAAGTCACCGGTACAACCTAATATCGTTTTAAAACCAAGTGATTTCCATCCGGTCCGCGCCGTGTCCAAATTGACAAATCCGACCTTGACACTAACATCGACCCTGACCTTGAATAACACAGTTAAGAAATTCGGCATTAAACAAATATTTCTAAGTAGAACACCAAAGTAGGTCAGGTCAGGCCAGTAGAACACGACAGGTTAAGGTCGACGCAATTAAAATGAAACAGCTAGGAAATAAGTGGAATGCCTATATGTATGAGTGTGCATGAAATATAATAAATACATAATGGTAACCGCATAACCAAGAAAGCATTTTTACGAGGTAAAGTCACCTGTACACCCTAATATCGCTTTAAAAACCCAGTGATTTCCATCCGGTCCGCGCCGTTTTCAAAGTGACAAATCCGACCCTTACATCGACCCTGACCCTGAATAACACAGTTAAGAAACGCGGCATTAAATACATATTTTTAAGTAGGACACCCAAGTAGGTCAGGTCAGGCCAGTAGAACACGACAGGTTAAGGTCGACGCAATTAAAATGAAACATCTAGGAAATAACTGAAATACTTATATGTATGAGTGTGCATGAAATATAATAACTACCTGTAATGATATTATTCTGTATATATCTACTATGTGTATGAATGTATGTATATCTATGTGTATGTATGAAGTCTTATATTGTTACTTTCTAGCAAAAAGCAAAAAGCATTAAATTTTGAAAAATTCTGATTGGCTGCGCGCATATCTTCCTGGCGCTGATTGGTCCATTTCTCAAGCCGATCTTTGTGAATTCGAGATAAAGCCTCATAATCAGCTACTTTAAACTAGATTTATCACCAGTAAAATTAATTTTTATACTAAGCCAGGTTCCTAAAACCATTTAAAGTCATTTGTCTAATGCCCTGAATATAAGATAATTTTCATAACCACTTTATAAAACTAGATATATCACCAGCAAAGTTAGTGTGTTACACTAAACCATTTCAGTTATAATACAAGTAAAGTTTAGCTAATACACCAAACCAATCTGTATAACCACTTCTAGTTTCTATCTAACTGTTATAATCGCAACTCCTTATTGTATAACAAGTCGTGCAACTCGCGTGTTTTACAGTGTTCTGTGTGTTGAATTGTGATATATTGATATATTGTACTGTATTGTCCTGTTCTGTGATATATTGTGCTGATCTGTGGTGTGCTGTGTAAGAAAGGGAAGAACAATAATAAAGACAGAAGTCTAGTTAGTTTAGAGAATAAACTAACATCAGGATAATCATAATAACCTTTTCTTAATCCAGTATCAAACTTCTAATATTTAGCAAAAAGCAGTGAAATCTTTGAATAAACCGGAAATAAGCTCGATTCTGATTGGCTAAGAGCAAATAGCAAATTGAAATAGCAAATTGTCTCCTTGGCTCTGATTGGCTCCTTTTTTAATCCAATTTGGGAAATTCACTTAGCTCTTATAACAAAACTTTATTCTATTAGTTTCCTCCCCGTTCAGACCACCGAACCAGCAGGACGTGTCCGTCTTCAATGGAGAGTTATTCGTTGCCGACTATACCAACATACCGACAGCTCTTCAAGCGATGTTGACGCGTCCTGCAGGGGATCCGGAACGTGACCATCACAGACCACCATCAACGTCGGGCCCGGTGTTGGTTTGTTTTCATCGAGCCGAACGTTGAAAGCGTAGAAGAAACGTTTCGTTATGGTATACACCCCACACTAGGGTGTTACCGTGGCCCTTCTCAGGGCCGTTTTTTGCAGTCTACTGGGACATAATCATCATGGACATACGTGGAGCCTACACAGATTGAACGTGAGCTTCGAGGCCATTGTATGGTATTCTTAGTAAGGCTAGACAATGGTTCCGGAAACATACAGACGGCTCACTTTGTTGAGATTCCACGTGTAACAACTACGCAGAACAGTAATCATCACGGGACCAACAACCACGGGATTCTCAATCAACAGGATTGACCTACTGGATAGGCTTCAAATCTACTGTGTCCTGATTGGTCGGGAGCTTCAAATCATCTTTTCGAGCCGACAATCGGATTGACCTAGTCACAATTCTGCAGGCAATCCGATTGGTCAAAACTTCAATCTTCTTAGAAAAGTTAATCAACTATAGTAAACATCGTTGGAATTCTTCAATCAACTCTACTGCTGCTATCTACGCTAAACTACTTTGGACGAGGGATGTTATTTACTTGGACTCTTCTGCACATCGTAAACTTCTATTGAAACGCTCGCCAAAATGACTTGTATCAACACGGCGAGGATAAAGAAAAACTATTCTACTACTATTAGTTTCCTTGTAGTCTTATTAGGGCCATAGTAACAATTTGTTAATCTTACATTAGCAATTTAATCTGACGGGCCCGTTGTCAAACAGTTTTGTGTAATAAAGATTTAAAAAAAAAATAAAAAAAAATCTAATTCAATTCTATAAGAAAATGATCTCCTTGATTCTGATTGGCCCATTCTCAAGCCACTTTGTGAAATAAAACTGAACGCCAAAAATCAAGCCAAACTTCAATAAACAACTCCAAATGGTCTAAGTACTCAAACTGTTGACGATAAACCACCTTTCAGACACATTTAATAACCATTTCCCAGCTGTTAGACATAATTCTAGTATTTACATAGACAACTAAATCTTTACACAAACCGGAAATAAGAATAATTCTGCTCGATTCTGATTGGTTCAATTTCAATCCGGTTTGTGAAACGAAAATTAAAACTGTGCCAAAATCTCAAATCTCATAACATCTCTTAAGTAGGGTGTATTAAAATCTTATTAGGGCTACAGCAACAGAATATAGTATCCATATTTGGCCCGTTATCAAACAGTTTTGTGAAATAAAAATCCAAACAATTAAGAATCTAACGCGATTTGATAGAACATTTTCTCCTTGATTCTGATTGGGCCATTCTCAATCCGGTTTATTAAACAAAATCCAAAGTAAATTACAACAAAAATTGGATCATTCCCGTTCATACCACCGAACCAGCAGGACGTGTCCATCTACGACGAAGTGTTTTAGTTGTCATCAGCACTAATCTTCAAGCGATGTCGACGCGTCTTGCAGGGGGATCCGGAACGTGATGACCATCATCGACCACCATCAACGTCGGGCCCAGTGGATTGTTTTATTTATTTCTTTCCCATCGAGCCGAACGTTGAAAGCGTATCAACACGTTCCGTTATGGTATACACCCCACACTAGGGTGATACCGTGGCCCTTCTCAGGGCCGTTTTTTGTAATCTGCCGAGACGTAACCACCACGGATATAATCAACCTACGAACTATGGAGCATACACAGAATGATGGACGCCGTAACACCACCTCCGCAAAAGTTGGGGAACTTTCCGGGGGTCGTTCACCATTCTGGGTTATATTCTAGAACGTAAACAACACGGGACAACGATCACGGGACCACAATCAACAGGATCGACCTACTTGAGAGGCTTCAATTCTCCTGTGTCCTGATTGGTCGGGGAGCTTCCAACATCTTTTCGAGCCGACAATCGAATTGACCTAGACACAATTCTGCAGGCAATCCGATTGGTCAAAATCTTCAATTGGACTTAATCTACTTGGAACAACAATCTTCAACATACTTTGTGGGGGATTCTACGCCGATGTGCCACCATCTCTAATCTACTGCTGCTATCAACTGTAATCTGCTTTGGACGAGAGACTCCAGCCCTTCCCGGACTCAACCGCACTCCGATAAACTTCTACAGAAAAGCTCGCTAAAATGCGTCAGCAATACAGCGAGGGTAAAGAAAAACTACCACTCACTCACAACAAAAATACATTAGGAAACCATGTGAAAACGAGCATCGGCTGTTAATCTGTTCCTAATGGATACTTGAGACTAAGGAGTCCCATTGGATCCACGGGATACTATATCTTTTAATTAACTTTAAACATCGGCATTTTGTAACGGACTAGCGTCCGTCCTGCCCTATTTACAATGTAACAGGTTTTAAACATATTATCTTATGTTGGATTTTAGTATGGTAAATCGATTTTTACGAACCCATACTGATTAACGACAGCTGCTCGACTTTTCTGTCTATATAGTAACAATATATTGTAAGTCCCCACCGGTCCCGCTGTGTGATTTTAATACTTATCGGTTTTTATATGATAAGATAATAGAAATTCCTGGCTGTCCGATTTATTTTGTATATATGCTTAGTTTTATGACGACAGCGGGGAAGAAAACATTTTTTAATCTTGTCTGATGCACACAACGGGATAGTGTGGTAATATTATTAACATGTAAATCCTATGTATACTTCTGCCCCGTGCCCTCCCCAGTGTGGCCTCCGCGTGGCTTTGGCGGAGGGACACACTCCACTTGACGTGATTACTCTCATAGCGCACGCCTCTGTTGGCTTTGTCTTTTATTGAGAGATCTGGAGTGATGTCCTACAAACAACACTGGGTTATTTTACTTTATTTTATTGTGTTTTAAAAATATATGCTCTCATCTAATATTGTCTCTTCCTTCTGGAAGGGAGCACGAGGCAGATAAAACATGGAGTATGTATATATGTAAATATTAAGATAGAATAATTTTTTAAAAAAATTCAATAAATGGTGACGCGCTGGCGTTGGAATATAATATATCCTCAATTTAAATTTAAATTTAGAATAATAAATAGACCAACCAGAGCTTAATATAAACAACTAAGGGCAGTTAATATACTTTATTATCATTAATCTAATCGCCTTCTGAATTTCACGGCCAATCCTATAGAACTGACACAGTTGTCTACCTGGTTCTTGCCACTATTGAAACAACTATTCCCCTCCAATTTCCCCCCCCAATCAAATTTAACCACCTACCGAAAAGCTCGCCAAAAGGCCAAGTGCCATAGGGCGAGCATAAATAAAACCTAAAAACCAGCTTCTAATAAAACAAGTGCTAAATAATATTAAAATGTGTGTATGTATACAACTACGTTTTTGTCGGAGATATTAATGTACACCATGGGATATTCAGTGTTTAATTGTACTTTAAACATATATGACATATACTCATTCTTTATCCCATATATAAATAAAACATGGTTAGAGCAGGTTTTAAGTGAGTGTATTTTCAGTTTTTGTAAGTAAGTGTAATATCATTTTTTGTTTTATTTATGACTTTTAATCTTTCATACTGTTTTATTTAGTGTTGACAATGTAAAATTGCGACTGTTTCGTGTGTGTTTTAGTTTTAGTGTGCAGGTTTTTTTGTCAGTATTAATTATAAGGTTTAGACAATTTTAGGCGTTTTCTAACGAAAAGAAATGTGTGGCCCTAAAAAGGGCCGTTTTATGTGTATAGACAGTCGACACTGTTTACTTTCCAGCCTTCTGGGTCTTCTTGGGCAGAAGTACAGCCTGGATGTTGGGCAACACACCACCCTGTGCAATGGTGACTCCGGAGAGAAGTTTGTTCAACTCTTCGTCGTTACGGATAGCCAGCTGCAAGTGACGGGGGATGATCCTGGTCTTCTTGTTGTCTCTGGCGGCGATACCGGCCAACTCCAACACCTCAATTTTTGTTTAAATTTCGTTGACTCCGCCACAGAGTCCTCCAAAGTTTCTGAATATATTATCAAAGAAGAAAACCAGCACTGTCGGTTAATTCAACCTAATTTCTCGTTACTGGCTTTCTATAGCTGGCTGTAAAGGTGTTGTTAACGGACTGGTATTACTTGCACATAATAATATTAGAAGGAGATGCGGGATACCGTGCGACCTTTTGTTAGGTCGCTAGTATTTATAATTATGGGCACCTATTACAGGGCGATGCGGGGTATGATGCGACCTTTTGACATGGGTCGCCCATACTTATATTTAATGGGCCAGGTAATTTCTTGGACTGTGGTAGAAGGAGATGAGGGATACCATGCGACCTTTTGTTAGGTCGCTAGTATTTATAATTATGGGCACCTATTTCAGGGCGTTGCGGGGTATGATGCGACCTTTTGACATGGGTCGCCCATACTTATATTTAATGGTTCGGGTATTTTTGTAGGAGTGATACGCAGCGACCGTTTTAACAGGTCGCGCGTATTTATACTTAGTGGGCTTGTTTGTTTAGGGTAGTGTGGGATACGCAGCGACCGTTTCTACAGGTCGCCCGTTTTCTAGTATTAGGTTTATTTATTACTTATTAATTTGGTTGCTTTGCAAGTAGGATCGAAGACGACTTCACGTTCCACCGACAAGTAGTATTGGAGTAGTGTGAAGAGGCTCTGTCCCCCATCCCCATCAGGTGTGTCTGGCTGGCTGCATCGTCGTATGGTAGAGTTGTTGTATGCGTTGTAGGTTGAAGCTTGAAGATGCCCAGACGCACTTGTGCAATACACTTTAGGTGGAAAACAGCTAGTGCCCCTGGGCGGTCGTTGTATCTCGATGTTTGGTTGGTCTTCGCGCCCTGGCTGATGGTCTTCTATCTTGTAGACAGTATGCCGCTAGCTGCTAGGACCTCCCTCTTCAAGACACCATGGTGCATTGTACTGTTTTAGTTAGTTCTCATACCATATATAGAGTGACCAAGTTTGTTTCAAAACGGCCCCACTGAAGGGTTTTTACTATGTTTGGGCATAAAGCCTTTATTTTGTAAATTATAACATTATTTAAACAATAA
This sequence comes from Cyrtodaria siliqua, assembly GCA_037043455.1. Classification (NCBI taxonomy): domain Eukaryota; kingdom Metazoa; phylum Mollusca; class Bivalvia; order Adapedonta; family Hiatellidae; genus Cyrtodaria; species Cyrtodaria siliqua. Next base: position 34,957 of record JAWPHD010015666.1, on the reverse strand, counting down.
AACATTTTAAAAAACATTATTTACAAAATGATGATACCGGCAAGATACTGCATTTTATTTTATATTACAGCGTCGCTCAGTAGACCGGATTGACCTACAGGCAATTCACAATTGATTTAAACGTTTCTGAAATTGATTGATAAATTCGACCTTGACCAACATATTTGATAAATTCGACCTTGACAAAACATATTTCAAAAATATTTGCCGGCACCACAAGTAGGTAATGTCAGGTCAGTAGACCAAGAAAGGTAAAGGTTGACTTATTTGCCAATAAATAACTAACACAATTGCCCCGTTTTTGTCATGTGATTTCCATCCGGTCCGCGCCGTGTATGAAATATACAATCGTCTAAATAATTAATTTTGTGGAACCCATAATTTAAAAACCATTACAAAAACAACAGTTTAGTAACGGTGCTCTCATTTTGGACCGCGCGGATAATTTCAATCCGTTTTGCAAAACGAAAATGCAACTTACACCTGATTGGTCCATTTTCAATCCGTTTCGCGAAACAAAAACCAACAATTTCCTGATTGGTCCATTTTCAATCCGTTTAGTAAAACGAAAATAAACCATAATGGCAAAGAAATGGGGATCGAACATGCAACATGTAAATATAAATGTATGATTATATAGCTAATGTAAACATACCAAGATATGGACAAGTCAAAACGCCCTATAACTATAAAACATAGCGAAAGTTAAAAACGATTAGTTGAGTCTAATGTGGGGCTCCAGCTGCACGAGGAATATTTTCTAAGGTACTGTGATAACGGCGGGGCTCAAGCGATTTCCATGGTTCATAGGTCGGGCGGCGCCGCGTATAAGCGCGGGCCTGCAGCCTGATATCTGAACTGCGCGGTCCTGACCGTGGAATCCGAGTCATTATGTTTGAGTACGGGCCCTAACACTCGCTTAAAAATTAGAATAGGACAAACCATGCCATGACAGGCAGAATACAATATAACAGATACAAAAAGTTAGGTAAATAGAGAAGATGTACAGTATAAACAATAGGTCTGGTGCTGTCACAGGATGACCTTAGTGGTTGGGCTAACTCAGGAAAGAATCAATGACGGTGAATGCATTTACATAAATTTAATGCAACTTTTAAAAATATGTTTAATATATATACAATTATCTAAAAAAACAAGCGAATACACAAATGAACTATGAAAAGAATGTTCTCCTGAACGTTTAAGACGTTCTTAGTATTGTTATAAATACTGAAAGTCTAAGACACTAAAGTGTTGTTAAATCTATAACAATGTTGATCTAGCGCGATAACTGTGATGCGCGAGAGCTCATGAAGATGATGATGCGCGAATTCAATGGATGATTGTCATCAAATGCCTTCTGTAAGGGTTGATGACGCGATGCAATGATAGTTAATCTCCACTGAGATTGTGAATGATATTCCTCCAGTGAGGACTGGTAACGGGCCCACCTTGTGTCCCGGGGGTTGTCGTTAGTAAAACCTGGCTACGCAGGTACGGGGACCGTCTCCACCGCTTGTAACGTTAGTCGTGGAAGCTTAGCTCCACTCCTGGATATCCAAACCTAGATGGCTTACTCCAACCCTGGATGGCTTATATCCTGGATGGCTTATATCCAACCCTGGATGGCTTATATCCTGGATGGCTTATATCCTGGATGGCTTATATCCTGGATGGCTTAGGCTGTAATTATACATACGTTTTAGATGTCGGTTGACAAACATAACAATCTTGCATAATTATCATTACCCAAACAAATCATTATTCAATCAATATATGTAAGCTGTACTAATGATTAGTAGCAATGTATACATATTCTACAACGCCATGTATACGCTATGTACGTCGCTGTTAATCAATGCCCTTAATACATGTAATATAAACATGATCAAATTACTCATATATTACACTCACTGAGTTATGCATGCACGCATTTATTCTTGTCACTCATCTCATTGTTAACTAATGTTAACAATCGTGTATTACAATCACTGAATTATACGCCAACGTTAATTAATGCACCTATTATCCACTGTTATCAAATTAATATTGTTTTACAATTAATGATCAATTACCATAATTACATCTAATAAAGTCACTTCAAATCATATGCTAGTCTAAAGTTATGTTTGAGAAACATCAATGCTAACCGGATGTCGTAACCGTCAAACAAGATGGCGCCGCCCACTGAATACAAATATACGATAAAAGTTTAATAAAACTACTAACCACATGTTGCCTGTGAAATTTGCCGTCCAATCTCTGTTCCAACAAAGTACTATCGATTATCCCGGCGATAGCTAGAAGACAATGGCATTTATAGCAAACATTACGCCCAAATCATTATTTCCCCCGTTCAGTCCGTGACAAACGTGGCTAAATCTACAGTATTGAATCAACACGAGAGGCCCCTTATACAATTTTGCCGTTTAAGGAAAATATACCTATCCGTTTACATGCATTAGCACAAAACTAAACTTATGACACGGCCTCTCTGGCGGCCACTTAAAATGTGCACGCTTTTACGTGTTACATGAATAGATCATGAATATGGTGAAATTGTTTCAACTCGAACAATAGATTTTGGGTGTAACCGATACAAGAGCTATATACGACCAGTACGCTCTACCCGTGACATTTTGTGACAACATCTCCCCACTTAAAGAAAGTGCTACACTTTTAAAATTCAACAAAATGATAATTAATATTTACACGTTAAGAAACTATTAATTCTTCTGAGCAAATGAGCGACAAAACGTAGAAGCTGATCGCTCAATCGCTTGAGTATGTTAACTATTACTACTGAGGGATGCAACCTTCAGCCAGTACAACGACCGTCTTCCGGAAAACATCCACTGCAGTTATAACCTGACTATAATATGTAATTACAATTTCAACACTATTCTACAATTGTACACTACCCTGTCGTAACATATACTATTATTGTACAATACACTGCAATACACTATTGTATTAAACCGGTCATTATGTGCGGCGACTTAAATAGTCTGCCCCAATATTGTCCTTTCCTCGGATCGCTTTAATTTTCATCCGGTAAGGCTGCAGAGTCAGTGCCCACCTCATTAACCTACTGTTAGCTACCTTTGCTTTATTCATATAAGCTAACGGTTGGTGGTCAGTCTCCAAGACAAATTCCTTACCAAAAACATATCGGTGGAATTTACTGACACCCCACACTACTGCAAGACACTCCCTTTCGATAACAGAGTAGTTACATTCCCGGGGTAATAGTTTCCGACTTGCGTAAGCCACGGGGAGACTACACCCATCTTGCTCTTGCAGTAGGACTGCACCCACCCCGATATCGGAGGCATCCGTTCTGAGGATAAACTCCTGGTCAAGTTCAGGTAATTTTAGTATTGGGGTTTTGACCAGACGCCCCTTTAAAGAGACAAAAGCTCGCTCCTGGCTTTCCCCCCAAGTTATCCTATTGGGTTGACCTTTCTTTGTCAAGTCTGACAAAGGTGCAGCTATAGCCGAAAAGTTTGGAATAAACTTCCTGTAAAAACCCGCTAACCCTAAAAATGACCTAACTTGTTTCTTTGTCTCGGGTCTTGGTGCTTCTTGAATTGCCTTAACCTTGTCGGGGTTGGGTTTCAATTTCTGGTCCCTCCCGACAACATGACCCAGACACTCTATATCTGCGTAACCTATGTGACACTTGCTAGGTTTTGCAGTCAGTTTAAACCGGCGTAGCCGTTCCAACAGATTACGTAGAGCCTTAATATGGTCTTCAAATGTTGTTGTAAACACCAGGATGTCATCTACAAAACTGTCTGTGTTGGACAAATCCTTCAGGACTTTCCTCATTAACCTACAGAATGTTGCTGGGGCGTTTACGAGACCAAAGGGCATGACCTTGAACTTAAACAGTCCTTGCGAAGTTTCGAAGGAGGTCATCTCTTTAGCTCGGTCTGTAAGTGGGACTTGCCAATAACCTTTACTGAGGTCTAACTTGGATAAATACGAATATCCCGCAAGTTTAGAGAATACCTCCTCAATATTAGGCATTGGCTCTGCATCAAAGATGGTACGTTTATTAAGCTGCCTAAAATCGATACAGAATCGAATTGACCCATCTTTCTTCTTAATAAGGACGACTGGGGATGAAAATGGGGCGTTTGAAGGTTCGATGACACCCAATTTCAACATGTCTTTCACCTCCTCATCAACAATTGATCGGGAGTGAAATGGAATGGGATACCCCTTAATTCTAATTGGTTCCCCTGATGTGAGTACAATATCATGTTGCACTCCATCTGTCTGCCCCGGGTTTTCGGACAAGACATCACTGAACTCCGAGAGTAAACTACCAATCTCTCGTTGCTGCTCTACACTAAGCATGCCCGATATGTCTACATCGGCTGCTGTCTCCTTACCTACACTAATGGGAAAATACATGGGACTAGTGTCCTCACTACTGTCTTCCTCACTATCCTCAATAACTGCAACATTAACTACGGTTAACACCCCTTGTTGCACATTATCGGTTCTACTTATATACTCTTTCAGCATATTCGCATGAAAGGTCTTTAACTTTCCGTTTATCTCGATACGGTAATCCATAGTGTTCACTATCCCTCTAACGTAAAACGGACCTTTCCATTGTAATAACAACTTGTTATTGTCGGTCGGGAGTAACAGTAACACCTGGTCATCTATCTTAAACTTCCTAGCTCTAGCTTTCTGGTCATAGTACCGTTTGTACTTGGTACTTGCCTTAACTAACTGACTTTGAGCTATCTTACAAGTCTCCTCTAGTTTCTCCTTCAGATCTAAAACATACTGATATGTAGTCTTAACCTCATCACTATCGACTTCACCTGCCCACATCTCTCTAAGAATCCTCATGGGACCTCTAACTGACCTACCGTACAATAACTCAAACGGAGAAAATCCTAAACTCTCTTGTGGAACCTCTCTAAATGCAAACAATAAAGCATTGAGATACTTGTCCCAATCTTTGGGTCTCTCGGTACACATACGCCGTAACATTTGCTTTAACGTCCCGTTAAATCGTTCGACTAACCCGTTACACATAGGGTGATATGGTGTTGTCATGATTTGACGCAAAGACAATAACCTGCTTACTTCAGCCATAAGTTCTGACGTAAACTGTGACCCACAATCAGTCAGCATTTCCTCTGGTACACCTAGCCTACTGAACATATCAACTAATGCCTCAGCTACTCTCTCAGTTTCAATTGAGGGCAATGCTACTGCCTCCGGATACCTAGTTGCATAGTCTACCATGGTTAAAATGTACCTATTTTTCCTATCCGACACTGGAAAAATTGGTCCAACTATGTCTACGGCTACCCGCTTAAATGGTGTATCTATCAGTGGCATCTGACCTAAATGTACTTTGGTCACTCGACCTTTTGGTACTGTCCTTTGGCATACATCGCAGGACCTACAATACCTAGTTACATCTCCACTAACGCCTGGCCAATAAAATTCTGCCAATACTCTATCTGACGTTTTCTTTACGCCTAAATGACCTCCCATAATCGACTCATGAGCTACCTTAAGCACTGTCGTTCTATACTGGGTAGGTACCACTAATTGGTGAAACTGTCTACTACCACTATCTTCAAATTCTCTGTACAATAACCTATTCTTATGTACAAACTTACAACTACCGGACCCTTTACACTTCTTCACTACACCATCCTTGGCCTTCACCTTACAAGGACCTAATGACTCGTCTTGAGTTTGTGCTTCTATAAACTCCGCTTTAGATATGTCACCTACGGCTGCAGGAACCTTTAATTTTCTATAAGCCTGAGCTTGCTTCTGAACCTGCGCTCTAGTCTCTACGGCATTACTTATGCTACTTCTAAAATCGGACATTACCGGAAGTGCTGAACCATCTATGTTCCCTATCGTTAAATCATACATCGGGTCATCCATACATAGTGCCTCTGTAGTCCCTTTAAAGAAAGGTGTATCTACATCTATTCTCGCTATTGGCACGTGCTCTACCGACTTATTTAACAACATACACGGTGACTGTTTACCTACCAACTGGTCATCCGTAACTAAACTACGCCTAACTACCACACCTGTACAACCTGTATCCCTCATTACAATTACGTCCGTGCCATTCACTCTACCATCTGCCGTTGGAAGATTTGCATACGGAAAGAGACATGTTCCGATCTTCGTCATTACACCATCCGCTTTTACACAACAGCTACTACTCTCGGTTTTAATAACCGGACTATTACTACCTCTGCCTCTACCTCTACCGAAATTCCATGGGTTGTTAAAACCTTGGTTCGGACTACCTACATGGTTGTCCCCTCTACTATTGTCACTAAAATTGTCTACGACAGCGGACACTTTCACCGCTTTCCTACACTCATGTGAAGCATGATTTCCATTACAGTGACGACAACGAATAAAAGGTCTACCTATGTTACCACTATTGCTACCTCCTCTAGAACCCATCGAACTACCTCCACCTCTATAGTTTCCACTCTGGCCTTTCTGTTTATGATCGTCCCCTTGCCTATCTCTAAAAGTTCTGTCTTTCGACACTACATTATGAGCTCCGCCTCTAGCCTCGGCAAACTGATCTGCTTGTGTTGCCATTTCTCCTACACTAGCTAATTTTCTTTCTTTCAGAAATAAGAACAGATCTCTACTACAAACATTGAATAGCTGGTCCCGCAACAAGAAATCTATGAGGCCCTGATAAGTCTGCGCTACTTTCCCTAACTCTAACCACCTATCTAAGTAATTTCTAGATCTACTAATAAACTGAATAAATGACTCGCCTTTCTCAGGCAGACAAGCTCTAAACCGCTTTCTAAAACCTTCTTCAGTTAACTCAAATCTCTTTAAAAGAGCATCCTTTAACTTGTCATAGTCAAGAGCATCTACACTAGGTAATCTAGAAAATACATCTAAGGCCTTGCCTCTCAATAACGCACTTAAATGAACTGCCCACTTATCTTTGGTCCATTCCTGTAACTCAGCATAACGCTCGAACCGTAACAAGTAACTGTCCATGTTATCTTTGTCAGCATCAAAGTATGGTAACTTCGAACCTTTTACCTTCCCAGAATAACTATCTTTCCCTTCAGTTTTACTTTCCTTACTATGTGTCTTAGCTGCTTCCAACTCTAAAGCTAACTTATGATCAAACTCTTTTTGCTCCCTTTCCATTATCATCTTAGCCTTAGCTAGTCTACCATCTGTTTCGAACCTCTCATGTTCTAACTCTTGCTTCTCCCTTACTATTCTGCTTTCATCATCTCGCGTCTCTTTAGCTAACCTGCCTTCTAATTCTAGCTTCTCTTTATCAGCATCTAGCTTCTCTTTAGCTAATCTACTTTCTAATTCTAGCTTCTCTGTGGCTAGTCTACTTTCTTCATCTCGCTTCTCTTTAGCTAACCTACTTTCGAATTCTAGCTTCTCTTTAGCTATTCTACTTTCTACTTCTAGCTTATCTTTAACTAGTCTACTTTCTTCATCTCTTTCCTGCTTTGCTAATTCTCTTTCCTTAAGTCTAAATTCCCTTTCCCTAGCCTGTTCGTCTTTAACAAAGGTTCTAAGCTCCTCTCCAGCATACCCTAACTCCTTTCCCATTTCCGTAAGATCCTTTATGGACGTCATGTCTATGGACATTGTGGACTACTAACTACAATAATTACAATACACACGTCACTAATAATTCTACTCACCTAACTACTAATGGTAAGTCACTGTGTCCTCAGTAAATACCTGGGCATCATCATAGGACAAGTTACATACACATTTGTACTAGCGCTAACTACTAACGGTTATGTATAGATAGTATCTAGCTTCCACAAAACATATACACTACATAAAATATCTATATTTGATATTGGACATAAACCTTAAACCATCATCAAAATGTGTATAACATGTACATGTATATTTACTTCTCCCATTAATAAAAGTATACTCGAGTGTCACAACATGAGTAGAACGTCTTGTTCGCCAACCTAATTGGATACTATGTGTATATCAAGGGAGGTAAAACAAACACCCAAATTATTGAGCAAAAGTGCCTCAGACCCACTCGTGTAGACCACTGCGACCTCGCGCCAAGGAAAGAACGGACAAAACAACAGTTTGGACTCACCCTACCCTTGTCGTGTCTTGACTTGTCTTCCAAGCTGTGGCCGTGATCGCCGACAGTCGCCTTGATGGATCAGAGGGTGGTACACAATTCTAAAATAATAAGTAGAGATTTAGTATATCATAATAAAGATCACTTATTGATTCTTTCCCTCCGTAGTCGCCCAAAATCCCACTTCTGACACCAGTTGTCACAGGATGACCTTAGTGGTTGGGCTAACTCAGGAAAGAATCAATGACGGTGAATGCATTTACATAAATTTAATGCAACTTTTAAAATATGTTTAATATATATACAATTATCTAAAAAAACAAGCGAATACACAAATGAACTATGAAAAGAATGTTCTCCTGAACGTTTAAGACGTTCTTAGTATTGTTATAAATACTGAAAGTCTAAGACACTAAAGTGTTGTTAAATCTATAACAATGTTGATCTAGCGCGATAACTGTGATGCGCGAGAGCTCATGAAGATGATGATGCGCGAATTCAATGGATGATTGTCATCAAATGCCTTCTGTAAGGGTTGATGACGCGATGCAATGATAGTTAATCTCCACTGAGATTGTGAATGATATTCCTCCAGTGAGGACTGGTAACGGGCCCACCTTGTGTCCCGGGGGTTGTCGTTAGTAAAACCTGGCTACGCAGGTACGGGGACCGTCTCCACCGCTTGTAACGTTAGTCGTGGAAGCTTAGCTCCACTCCTGGATATCCAAACCTAGATGGCTTACTCCAACCCTGGATGGCTTATATCCTGGATGGCTTATATCCAACCCTGGATGGCTTATATCCTGGATGGCTTATATCCTGGATGGCTTATATCCTGGATGGCTTAGGCTGTAATTATACATACGTTTTAGATGTCGGTTGACAAACATAACAATCTTGCATAATTATCATTACCCAAACAAATCATTATTCAATCAATATATGTAAGCTGTACTAATGATTAGTAGCAATGTATACATATTCTACAACGCCATGTATACGCTATGTACGTCGCTGTTAATCAATGCCCTTAATACATGTAATATAAACATGATCAAATTACTCATATATTACACTCACTGAGTTATGCATGCACGCATTTATTCTTGTCACTCATCTCATTGTTAACTAATGTTAACAATCGTGTATTACAATCACTGAATTATACGCCAACGTTAATTAATGCACCTATTATCCACTGTTATCAAATTAATATTGTTTTACAATTAATGATCAATTACCATAATTACATCTAATAAAGTCACTTCAAATCATATGCTAGTCTAAAGTTATGTTTGAGAAACATCAATGCTAACCGGATGTCGTAACCGTCAAACAAGATGGCGCCGCCCACTGAATACAAATATACGATAAAAGTTTAATAAAACTACTAACCACATGTTGCCTGTGAAATTTGCCGTCCAATCTCTGTTCCAACAAAGTACTATCGATTATCCCGGCGATAGCTAGAAGACAATGGCATTTATAGCAAACATTACGCCCAAATCATTATTTCCCCCGTTCAGTCCGTGACAAACGTGGCTAAATCTACAGTATTGAATCAACACGAGAGGCCCCTTATACAATTTTGCCGTTTAAGGAAAATATACCTATCCGTTTACATGCATTAGCACAAAACTAAACTTATGACACGGCCTCTCTGGCGGCCACTTAAAATGTGCACGCTTTTACGTGTTACATGAATAGATCATGAATATGGTGAAATTGTTTCAACTCGAACAATAGATTTTGGGTGTAACCGATACAAGAGCTATATACGACCAGTACGCTCTACCCGTGACATTTTGTGACAGGTGCACACGAACATTGTAATATGGGCCCATGGCTAAATCCGCCATCCTTCCTGACACTCGGTAGTGACTGGGGTCGTAACTCACCCTGGATCCAGCTCTGTGAGCGCTGAGTAAGGTTAACGATGAGGAGGCGGCACCGGACCCCATATCAAGAATGGTGACAAACATTGCACGGTGGGGCCGCGCTACCAAATCAATGCCTTAACTATGCAGGAACTACAACTACATAGTAGGCGAGTCTCTCCACTGACACATATACAACGAACGAATGCTCGCTGTAGTCTTTGGGGCGTGCAAACGTATTATTGCTTAGGCTATAAGAAGACTTAAAAGATGGGGTAGCGCGACACCACTGTGGGGTGTTGTGAAAAAGGGTATATGGACATACGTACATAGCAGACCCGGCCATAGATAGCATTTAGACAATTAATTTGGTATAAGCATAGGCAAGTTACAGCAACACGTGAAGCAGTAGAACAATATTAAATAAAAGCAGTAGGTACTAAATAGTGGCATAGCAAGGTCGACTCACCGACCGTTTATATGAGAGTATATGTGCGCTGGAAAGGGAGAGAGAGGGAATCTGGTGTGCATGTATATATGTATAGGTGTATGTATGAAAGCATACAATTCCCCATATAACTAGTCTGTAAATTTTACCCCACTAAGTCTACTAAGTGACCGTCTTTAAACCTAGAAAACAATAATAATAGCGCTTTAAAACCAAGTGATTTCCATCCGGTCCGCGCCGTGCATAAAATATACAATTGTCTATATAATTATTTTCGGACATCTTACTGCAGTAAAATACCAAATATAGGCAACTAGATATAAGCAACTAGATATACAAGTATACTTGTTTTTAAACAAAGGCGAATGGACTAATTAGACAATTTAGAAGGCAACCTATCCCAGACGTATTGGGTGGCCCTAAAAAGGGCCTTTTTCTTCAAATGGTCAAGCATTTTTTCATTCCTCTTTGTGTTTATGTGCAGACAGTCGTGTCTCTTAGCTTATTAAGAGAACGAACATTGGTGTTGGGCTTTGGACTAATAGACAAATAGGAAAAATAGGGAAGTTTTAAAGGACTTGTGAAAATAGGAATATTGTGATATAACAGGAATATTGTGATAAAACAGTTAGGATTATAGGTTTTCTAGTGAAATTATCTCGATTTGTGAAATTACGAACTTACGGATTATTATCAAGTGAAATAGGGAACAATAGTGAAAACTTAATAGGACTATAATAAGTGAAATAATACCAGATAAATAGGATACAGAAAGCCAGTAAAAGTAAGAAAATACATGGTATGATTTGATGTACAGAGAAAGCTTGAGTAATCACTCGAGAGAGACTTAGTACACCATAATCAAATCATAATATATATATAAATAACCATACTAAAACAAAAAACAAAATCATTAATAAACTGGTAGTAAAACAGTAAACAGTTAATAGTAATTATTAGATAGCTATTAGCTAAGGAATAAGTAGTAAATAAGCATCTAAATCGCAGAACAAGGCAGTAATTCGTCAAAAAACCAATAGGTGATTTCCATCCGGTCCGCGCCCATTTAGAAATTACAAAATCAAAGTAGGCCAAAACGACTTGGCAGTAATTAGATCAAAGACGCCAAGGTCGAATAACGAATAGGTCAAGGTCTTGATAGTTCGTAATAGTCCGTAATAGTTCGTAATAGATCAGAAAGCAGAGATAGTAATATATTTAGACCATCTAATATAGTAAGTTTCAAAAATAAGAAAGGTACAAAAATATAAAAACGCAAAGAATTGATCTTTATCCTCATACGCCAAGGGTTAGGGTTAGGGTTAGGGTTAGGGTTAGGGTTAGGGTTAGGGTTAGGGTTAGGGTTAGGGTTAGGGTTAGGGTTAGGGTTAGGGTTAGGGTTAGGGTTAGGGTTAGGGTTAGGGTTAGGGTTAGGGTTAGGGTTAGGGTTAGGGTTAGGGTTAGGGTTAGGGTTAGGGTTAGGGTTAGGGTTAGGGTTAGGGTTAGGGTTAGGGTTAGGGTTAGGGTTAGGGTTAGGGTTAGGGTTAGGGTTAGGGTTAGGGTTAGGGTTAGGGTTAGGGTTAGGGTTAGGGTTAGGGTTAGGGGCATGGTCTAGTGGTGATATGGTCCCTATTTTTGGTGATAGGGTCCCTACCATTTTGGTGATCGGGTCCCGGGTTAGGGTTAGGGTTAGGGTTAGGGTTAGGGTTAGGGTTAGGGTTAGGGTTAGGGTTAGGGTTAGGGTTAGGGGCATGGTCTAGTGGTGATATGGTCCCTATTTTTGGTGATAGGGTCCCTACCATTTTGGTGATCGGGTCCCTCATGGTGATGGGGTCCTTCAAACATGGTGATTGGGTCCTTTGTTATGGTGATATGGTCCCGACATTGGTGATATGGTCCTGCCATAGACAAAGAAAACAAACTCTTTCCCCTTAGGACCTAGATACTGTTTAAAGAACTTTTTGGACCTAAAAGACTATTTTAAGATGAGTACCGTTTGAAAAATTCCAAAAAACATTTCAATTAAATTTTGCACATTAAGTTTATATGTTGATGTCCAAACACGTGTCATTTTTGTACTTAATAAACTACAGGTCCTAAAATAGGTCCAACCTGTAGATTCGTATATTGCACATATTTTGGCTATTCGGACTTTCTGGAGATATGTTTGGTAAGACTTTTATAGAACATTGGTGATAAGGTCCTTCGTAGAACCGACCCTAGGGTTTTTTGATGGAAAATCGATGTTTAAACCTTATTTTCAAGAGTTCCATTCATCCGATCCTAATGATTTTGGTGGCAATGAAAAGGCCTAAACATATTCATTATTACGATGTACACATATTTGTATAGGGTTTTCCTTTATGAGGAGAAAACTGACATCGAACCTTAGAATAGCTCAAAACACAACCTAAACTCCGGTTATTAAGTATGATCTAATTGGATAATTATAGAGCTCAACAATCTAAACACTTCATCAATGCACACTTTTGCTCTAGGACCTACAGATTTTGAAAAAAATAATATTTTCGATTTTATTTTTTTTCAATATTTTGGTAATGATTTTCTAGCGCTCTCTCTATCGGGGATTACATAATCGTGTCCAAACTTTACATGCATGTAGATAGTTTAATTCTGATCATAAAATGTATTCATTTGTGTGCGTGGACCTACGGTGAGACCAGTTAAAAGGTCTTTCCGAATAAGCCTTTTTTTTTTTAATTCTATGAAAATGTGCCATGTTCATACCTTAATTTCTCAAAAACCATTTAACCTAGGATAATTATTCCTATACCATCGAATAGATCTATTCAATTTCTTTTTACAACCGTTGGTACCATTTGCCAGGTATACCAGTGACTAAGTAAAGCTATAATGAAAATGGTACCAAAAATCCCAGGGTTAAATGTGGTGACTGGGTCCCTAAATTTGCCATATTCGCTAAACAAATTCGATCGTGAATATTTTAGGAACCGGAAGTCCCAGCTTAGAATCGATGACATTTATAGGTAGGATTTAGAAAATTGAAACTATAGCAAACAGTTCAATTGCGACAAATGCATGGTTCTACTTTTACATAAATATCATCGGTAGCACAGAAAACTCAACTGGGACCACAAGAACGCAATTAGATGTATTAATGCTGAAAAAATGATTAAGATAGCTCAAAGAACAGCTGAGATATTGAAATTTAAATAATGCATATTTTCCTCCAATTCTCCCATTATTTGACTATTTCAAGTTTTCTACTTTTAAAGATGGTGATTGGGTCCCTATGTATATATTCCGTTTCAGGGTTAAGTTTTTACATGGCGAAGAACTTATTTTCACGACATAAACCTCTTTAATAGCAGTAAGGAGTGTATGTGTATACATGTATGCATGTTTGCATGTATGTGGGTATGCGTGGCTGAATATAGGTAGGTATGCATGTATCCGTGTATGCATGTATGCACGCCCGGGGTTAGGTGTAATGTTTAGGTTATCTATTCAACTACAATTTATATTTGAATACTACAAGAAGTATTACCAGAACAATCATACGTATTATTCTCTTACATGTGTATACAACTTTGGAATGAACCTAAATACCCAGCACGCCAAGTTAGTACACGACTATATTGAATATTTGATTTATAAAGGGAGGTAATAATGTTTTAGTAACTTCAAACTCAGATGAATTCTGGCATAGTGATAAGTCTAAACGTTTTAATGCACGGACAAATGAGGTATTGATATTTAATATTGAATAAAAGTTATTTACATCAACATATATTTACGTTTTTGGTCAGATACACCATTTTCCAAGAACTATTGTGGCTAAAGTTTAAAAGCTATCGTTAAAAGTACTGATGATCTTACCATTCCTATTTCAATCTACTAAACACAAGTTATTTCAGATGTTTATTCCCATAGGTTATGTCCAGGCAGCCATTTGAATTTAGGGAAAAGTCGGTCAGCACCTTCCGCCAGAGTGGAATTGCCTGTGATCAGATATACTATGTTCTAAGATGTAGCGTGGCTAAACTTGAAAAGCGGTGGATCAAGAGCTAATGATTCATACTACCATTCTTATGTCAGTCGACTAGACAAAAGTTATTCAGATGTTTAGTCCCATAGGTTATGTCCGGACAGCCATTTGAATTGAGGGAAAAGTCGGTCAGCGCCATCCGCCATTGTGTCAAACAATTTATACTCATAGTAGATTGATATTATGTTTACTATGACCAGAGCAATTAATAAAGCTAATCTTCCCTGAGGTCCTCTTAATGATATAGTTAGATTCAACCCCATACAGTTTTACTACTCCCAATTCATATGCCATTGTCTTTATCAAGTATGTGAACTACCCGACTATATTTTATCATTGATACATAGCATATATAAGTTAGAGGTCTGGGATTTATTGATCGGACCCACTGACCGTGTGACAAACTAGTATATTGGTTCAAAACAGTATCTATGTATCCTCTGAACGACTCTATGTATTTGAATAATGTGAATAATTATTAACATATTAATCATATATATTATTCACATATCATAGCTAATCTTCGCTGAGGTCCTCTTAATGATATAGTAAGATTCAAACCCACCACTCCCAACTCATAGGTCATTGTGTTTATCAATTGCATGAACCAGCTGACTAGACATTATAGTTGATATATAGCATATATAATTAGATGTAAGGCATATATTGACCGGATCCGTGGTCGTGTGCCACACTAGTCTATTGGTTCAAACCAGTATTTACATATCCACTCAACGACTATATATATTTGAATCATGAGAATAAATATATACATATTAATCATATATCTATTTATATACATAAATAGATACAAAGAACTCATTGATATAAGTTGCTATACCAGATATAACATGTTGACACACGATTATATTGAATATGTGTTGCATAAAGGGAGGTAATAACCCATTAATAGAGCCCAAACACAAGTTTATAATGACATGAATGTTGGTTTTAAAGTGCTTGTGTTAGAACAATTTATACTCGAAATCACTAGATTTATATTATGTTTACCGTGATTAGACCATTTAGTTAACCTAATCTTCCCTGAGGTCCTTTTATTGCTATAGTAAGATTCAAACACCACTCCCAACTCATAGGTCATTGTGTTTATCAATTGCATGAACCAGCCAACTAGACATTATCTTGATATATAGCATACATAATTTAGATGTAAGGCATATATTGACCGGACCCGTGGTCGTGTGCCACACTAGTCTATTGGTTCAAACCAGTATTTACATATTCACTCGACGAATATATATATTTGAATGATGAGAATAAATATATACATATTAATCATATATATATTTATATACATATATAGATGCAAAGAACACATTGATATAAGTTGTTATACCAGATATAACATGTTGACACTCGATTATATTGAATATGTGTTGCATAAAGGGAGGTAATAACCCATTAGAAGCCCAATCATAAGTGTATAATGACATGTCTGTTGGTTTTAAAGTGCTTGTGTTAGAACAATTTATACTCGTAATCACTAGATTTATATTATGTTTACCGTGATTAGACCATTTAGTTAAGCTAATCTTCCCTGAGGTCCTCTTATTGATGAAGTAAGATTCTAACACCACTCCCAACTTATTGGACTTCGTCTTTATTAATTGCGTGAACCAGCCGACAAGACATTATCGTTGATATAAAGCTTATTTAGTTTAGATGTATTGATATATTGACTGGAACCATGGTCGTGTGCCACACTAGTATAATGATTCAAAACAGAATTTACATAACCACTCAACGACTATATATATTTGAATAATGAGAATAAATGTTAACATATTAATCATATTTATTATCTTTATACATATATAGATGCAAATAACACATTAAAATTAATTGTTATACCAGATATAACAAGTTGAAATACGATTACATTGAATATTTGTTACAGAAAGGGAGGTAATTACCCATTAATAAAAGTCCAAACGAAATTGTATAATGACATTATTGTAGGTTTTAACGTACAAGTGTTAGAACAATTTATACTCGGAATCAATATAGAAAATACGACAGCTGCAATTGCCTTGTACAAAACATATAGACTATGTAGACGTAACCCTGGCTATATAAAGTACTTGGTACATGTCCAGGCGTATTACTTATCCATTCACCGATTATATGTATTTTAATAATAAGAACACAACTTAAAGTATT
This sequence comes from Cyrtodaria siliqua, assembly GCA_037043455.1. NCBI lineage: Eukaryota > Metazoa > Mollusca > Bivalvia > Adapedonta > Hiatellidae > Cyrtodaria > Cyrtodaria siliqua. Next base: position 18,296 of record JAWPHD010015666.1, on the reverse strand, counting down.
AATCATATATCTTATTCAAGAACATGAATAAGCTTAAATAATCTATTGAAATAAGTTGTTATACGTGATTAATAATGATCGCACACAATTATGTTGAAAATTTACCATAAAGGGAGGTAATTGGCTTTTACAAAAGTCCGTTTTTAATGGTAAGTTGGCATAACTGTAGGGTTTAAAGCAATACTGCAAGAACAATTTATACTCGAAATCAATATATAGAAATCATGTACATATTGGGCCGTTTAGGTAAACTAATCTTCCCTGAGGCCCTCTTAAGCATTTATCAATATTCGAACTCATACCATAACACCACCCCAGTGCATAAGTCAATACCTTTATCAACTGATTTTATGATTGACATATACAATGTATGTGTAGCAGGATCTATTGACCGGACCCTTGGTCGTGTGACAAACTAGTCTATTGGTTCTAAAATGAGATATATGGTCCTATCAAAACAGCATACTTATCCATAGCAAATAAACAGCTTCGTGGACACGAAAAACTGTATTATGAGAAAATACGACAGCTGCAATCTACATTATACATAGCATATAGGCTCTGTAGACGTAACTCTGGACATATAAAGCACCTGGTACATGTCCATGCGTATTACTTATCCATTGACCGATTATATATATTTTAATACTAAGAACACAACTTAAAATAGTAATCATATATCTTATTCAAGAACATGAATAAGCTTAGATAATCTATTGAAATAAGTTGTTGTACGTGATTAATAATGTTCGCACACAATTATGTTGAAAATTTACCATAAAGGGAGGTAATTGGCTTTTACAAAAGTCCATTTTAAATGTTATGTTGGCATAACTGTAGGGTTTAAAGCAATAATGTAAGAACAATTTATACTCGAAATCAATATATAGACATCATGTACATATTGGACCGTTTAGGTTAAACTAATCTTCCCTGAGGCCCTCTTAATCATTTAGCAATATTCCAACCCATACCATAACACCACCCCAGTGCATAAGTCAATACTTTAATCAACTGATTTTATGATTGACATATACAATGTATGTGTAGCAGGATCTATTGACCGGGCCCTTGGTCGTGTGCCAAACTAGTCTATGGGTTCAAAAATGAGATATATGGTCCTATCAAAATAGCATACTAATCCATAGCAGATAAACCGTTTCGTGGACACGAATAACTGTATTATGAGAAAATACGACAGCTGCAATCTACATTATACATAGCATATAGGCTCTGTAGACGTAACCCTGGCCATATAAAGTACTTGGTACATGTCCATGCGTATTACTTATCCATTCACCGATTATATATATTTTAATACTAAGAACACAACTTAAAATATTAATCATATATCTTATTCAAGAACATGAATAAGCTTAGATAATCTATTTAAATAAGTTGTTATACGTGATAAATAATGCTTGCACACAATTATGTTGATAATTTACCATAAAGGGAGGTAATTGGCTTTTACAAAAGTCCGTTTTAAATGTTATGTTGGCATAACTGTAGGGTTTAAAGCAATAGTGTAAGAACAATTTATACTCGAAATCAATATATAGACATCATGTACATATTTGGGCCGTTTAGGTAAACTAATCTTCACTGAGGCCCTCTTAATCATTTAGCAATATGCAAACCCATACCATAACATCACCCCAGTGCATAAGTCAATACCTTTATCAACTGATTTTATGATTGAAATATACAATGTATGTGCAGCAGGATCTATTGCCCTGACCCTTGGTCGTGTGCCAAACTAGTCTATTGGTTCAAAATGAGATATAAGGTCCAATCAAAACATCATACTGATCAATAGCAGATAAACCGCTTCGTGGAAACGAATAACTGTATTATGAGAAAATACGACTGCTGCAATCTACATTATACATAGCATATAGGCTCTGTAGACGTAACCCTGGCCATATAAAGTACTTGGTACATGTCCATGCGTATTCCTTATCCATTGACCGATTATATATATTTTAATACTAAGAACACAATTTAAAATATTTATCATATATCTTATTCAAGAACATGAATAAGCTTAGATAATCTATTGAAATAAGTTGTTATACGTGATAAATAATGCTTGCACACAATTATGTTGAAAATTTACCATAAAGGGAGGTAATTGGCTTTTACAAAAGTCTCTTTTAAATGTTATGTTGGCATAACTGTAGGGTTTAAAGTAATAGTGTAAGAACAATTTATACTCGAAATCAATATATAGACGTCATGTACATATTGGGACGTTTAGGTAAACTAATCTTCTATGATGCCCTCTTAATCATTTAGAAATATTTGAACCCTTACCATAACACCACCCCAATGCGTAAGTCAATACCTTTATCAACTGATTTTATGATTGACATATACAACGTATGTGTAGCAGGATCTATTGACCGGACCCTTGGTCGTGTGCCAAGCTAGTCTATTGGTTCAAAAATGTGATATAGGGACCTATCAAAACAGCATACTGATCTATAGCAGATAAACCGCTTTGTGGACACGAATAACTGTAGTATGTGAAAATACGACAGCTGCAATCTACATTATACATAGCATATAGGCTCTGTAGACGTAACCCTGGCCATATAAAGTACTTGGTACATGTCCATGCGTATTACTTATCCATTGACCGATTATATATATTTTAATACTAAGAACACAACTTAAAATATTAATCATATATCTTATTCAAGAACATGAATAAGCTTAGATAATCTATTGAAATAAGTTGTTATACGTGATAAATAATGCTTGCACACAATTATGTTGAAAATTTACCATAACGGGAGGTAATTGGCTTTTACAAAAGTCTCTTTTAAATGTTATGTTGGCATAACTGTAGGGTTTAAAGTAATAGTGTAAGAACAATTTATACTCGAAATCAATATATAGACGTCATGTACATATTGGGCCGTTTAGGGAAACTAATCTTCCCTGAGGCCCTCTTAATCATTTAGAAATATTTGAACCCTTACCATAACACCACCCCAATGCGTAAGTCAATACCTTTATCAACTGATTTTATGATTGACATATACAACGTATGTGTAGCAGGATCTATTGACCGGACCCTTGGTCGTGTGCCAAGCTAGTCTATTGGTTCAAAAATGTGATATAGGGACCTATCAAAACAGCATACTGATCTATAGCAGATAAACCGCTTTGTGGACACGAATAACTGTATTATGAGAAAATACGACAGCTGCAATCTACATTTTACATAGCATATAGGCTCTGTAGACGTAACCCTGGCCATATAAAGTACTTGGTACATGTCCATGCGTATTACTTATCCATTGACCGATTATATATATTTTAATACTAAGAACACAACTTAAAATATTAATCATATATCTTATTCAAGAACATGAATAAGCTTAGATAATCTATTGAAATAAGTTGTTATACGTGATAAATAATGTTTGCACACAATTATGTTGAAAATTTACCTTAAAGGGAGGTAATTGACTTTTACAAAAGTCCCTTTTAAATGTTATTTTGGCATAACTGTAGGGTTTAAAATAATAGTGTAAGAACAAGTTGTGCTCTAATATACCCCATATACAATCTAGATTATTCCACTCAGTTACACTAATCTTCCCTGAGGCTCTCTTGATGAATTATCAACATTTCTTGATATTTTGAAATAAAATGGTGACTGGGTCCCTAACCCTGTATATATAAGTATATAACCCTTTTTAAAATCCTTCAAATGCTTATATTTCAGGAACCGGATGTCGGAGCATAGAATCGATGGCATTTATAGGTTCGGGTCAAAAAACATAATCCATAGCAAACATGATTGTTTAAAACAAATGTACAGTTCAAATGTTTGACCTTAACCCATAAATAATATCAGTGACCCAGTAAACGCGAATTTGTCCGTACCAGCTCATTTAAATGTACACAACCAGAACAAAATGACTTAGATACATCAAAAGATCGAGGAGAAATTTAGTTTTAAATAAAAGCAATATTGGTGACTGGGTCCCCAGGGTTAGGTTTGTAAAATCCTTAAAATGTTTATATCTTAGGAACCGAAAGTCGGAGCCTAGAATCGATGGCATTTATAGGTTCGGATCGAAACTAAGAATGCATAGCAAACAAGTTTTTTTAAAACATATGTATATTTCAATTTTTTTAACCTTGACATCTAAATAATATCGATGGCCCAGAAAACGCGAGTTTACCAGTAAGGACATTGTCAAATGTATACATCCTGAAAAAAATATTTAGATAGCTCAAAAGATCGAGGAGAAATTTAGTTTTAAATAAAAGCAATATTGGTGACTGGGTCCCTAGGGTTAGGTTTGTAAAATCCTTAAAATGTTTATATTTTAGGAACCGAAAGTCGGATCCTAGAATCGATGGCATTTATAGTTTCGGATTGAAACTAAGAATGCATAGCAAACAAGTTTTTTTTAAACATATGTATATTTCAATTTTTTCAACCTTGACATCTAAATAATATCGATGGCCCAGAAAACGCGAGTTTACCAGTAAGGACACAGTCAAATGTATACATCCTGAAAAAATTATTTAAATAGCTCAAAAGATCAATGAGAAATTCAATTTTTTAAAAAAAAATTGGTGACTGGGTCCATTAAATTGTTATGGGCCAGGGTTAGGACTAAAAGTTCAAACACTCATAACTTTGTCCATATAAGGAAATATTACAAAAAGAACACAAATAAATATTCAGCGTAACTAATTACCTACATTTCATGAGTTTGCCAAGGTCGCAATGTCGTTTTAACAGGTCAATTTTTACCTAGAACTACTTTAACTTTGGCACGTGCCTAGAGCACGGATATTCGTTTTTTTGTTGCGCTTTTTAGCAGCCTTTTAGAACTTTTAATTTTGAACAAAATGTATTATACCTTTCTTATGCCGAGACATCTCATTACTGAGATATTAAATAATTAAAAAGGTCATGTCTTTATCTTGATATTTTTTCATCTATAAATTGGTCTAAGGATAAAAGTAAACTAGTCATACTGTAGAATTTGCAATAATCTACAAATTGCTCATTGGGACTACCCAATTATATTTACAAATGGCTGAGATATGACTTCCGGAATGATTACTATCAAATATATATAGGGACGAAATCACCAAAAAAACTAACTTTAGGGACCCTATGACCGGTATTGTTCAATTAAGTATAACTAGGTCAAATATTAATACTAAGAAAAGATCCTATCATATGTTGTACGGATAACGAATACGCACATATTGATATATAAAACATTAAAATCAAACAAGGATAACAACTTCTAATATGCTAACCCACGATTTTGAAGATAAATAAATTTTGTGAATGGTCAACTTGAGAATATACCTAGTACCCATTATAAAGTCGAAAAAAATAACTTTTTTTTAAAACCCCGGGGTTGTGCAATCGGTTTCTAAGGGTAATAAAGACCCAAATATACTATAAATGGACGTCAAAATGGGCTTCAACCCTGGGAAAGGGGTCAATAGGGTTGGATTTGAAAACTTTTTGACCCAACATTTGGGGAAATCTTAACTAACCCAGGGTTCGCACTCAAATATAGACCAAACTTCAGGGTTTTCGATCGTATGTATTGTTATGTAGGTTTAACTCTTAAACCCGGTTTAATAAAAAGATAATCCTGAAAAAACGTGTTTGTTATGGTGATGTGGTCCGCGAGACCATTATTAGGGTTAGGGTTAGGGTTAGGGTTAGGGTTAGGGTTAGGGTTAGGGTTAGGGTTAGGGTTAGGGTTAGGGTTAGGGGCATGGTCTTCTGGTGATATGGTCCCTATTTTTGGTGATAGGGTCCCTACCATTTTGGTGATCGGGTCCCTCATGGTGATGGGGTCCTTCAAACATGGTGATTGGGTCCTTTGTTATGGTGATATGGTCCCGGCATTGGTAATATGGTCCCGCCATAGACAAAGAAAACAAACTCTTTCCCCTTAGGACCTAGATACTGTTTAAAGGACTTTTTGGACCTAAAAGATTATTTTAAGATGAGTACCGTTTGAAAAATTCCAAAAAACATTTCAATTAAATTTTGCACATTAAGTTCATACGTTGACGTCCAAACACGTGTCATTTTTGTACTTAATAAACTACAGGTCCTAAAATAGGTCCAACCTGTAGATTCGTATGTTGCACATATTTTGGCTATTCGGACTTTCTGGAGATATGTTTGGTAAGACTTTTATAGAACATTGGTGATAAGGTCCTTCGTAGAACCGACCCTAGGGTTTTTTGATGGAAAATCGGTGTTTAAACCTTATTTTCAAGAGTTTCATTCATCCGATCCTAACGATTTTGGTGGCAATGAAAAGGCCTAAACATATTCATTATTACGATGTACACATAATTGCATAGGGTTTTCCTTTATGAGGAGAAAACTGACATCGAACCTTAGAATAGCTCAAAACACAACCTAACCTCCGGTTATTAAGTATGACCTAATTGGATAATTATAGAGCTCAACAATCTAAACACTTCATCAATGCACACTTTTGCTCTAGGACCTACAGATTTTGAAAAAAATAATATTTTCGATTTTATTTTTTTTCAATATTTTGGTAATGATTTACTAGCGCTCTTTCTATCGGGGATTACATAATCGTGTCCAAACTTTACATGCATGTAGATAGTTTAATTCTGATCATAAAATGTATTCATTTGTGTGCGTGGACCTACGGTGAGACCAGTTAAAAGGTCTTTCCGAATAAGCCTTTTTTTTTTTAATTCTATGAAAATGTGCCAAGTTCATACCTTAATTTCTGAAAAACCATTTAACCTAGGATAATTATAACTATACCATCGAATAGATCTATTCAATTTCTTTTTACAACCGTTGGTACCATTTGCCAGGTATACCAGTGACTAAGTAAAGCTATAATGAAAATGGTACCAAAAATCCCAGGGTTAAATGTGGTGACTGGGTCCCAAAATTTGCCATATTCGCTAAACAAATTTGATCGTGAATATTTTAGGAACCGGAAGTCCCAGCTTAGAATCGATGACATTTACAGGTAGGATTTAGAAAATTGAAACTTTAGTAAACAGTTCAATTGCGACAAATGCATGGTTCTACTTTTACATAAATATCATCAGTAGCACAGAAAACTCAACTGGGACCACAAGAACGCAAATAGATGTATCAAAGCTGAAAAAATGATTAAGATAGCTCAAAGAACAGCTGAGATATTGAAATTTAAATAATGCATATTTTCGTCCAATTCTCCCATTATTTGACTATTTCAAGTTTTTTACTTTTAAAGATGGTGATTGGGTCCCTATGTATATATTCCGTTTCAGGGTTAAGTTTTTACATGGCAAAGAACTTATTTTCACGACATAAATCTGTTTAATAGCAGTTAGGAGTATATGTGTATACATGTATGCATGTTTGCATGTATGTGGGTATGCGTGTCTGAATATAGGTAGGTATGCATGTATCCGTGTATGCATGTATGCACGCCCGGGGTTAGGTGTAATGTTTAGGTTTTCTATTCAACTACAATTTATATTTGAATACTACAAGAAGTATTACCAGAACAATCATACGTATTATTCTCTTACATGTGTATACAACTTTGGAATGAACCTAAATACCCAGCACGCCAAGTTTGTACACGACTATATTGAATTTTTGATTTATAAAGGGAGGTAATAATGTTTTAGTAACTCCAAACTCAGATGTATTCTGGCATAGTGATATGTCTAAACGTTTTAATGCACGGACAAATGAGGTATTGATATTTAATATTGAATAAAAGTTATTTACATCAACATATATTTACGTTTTTGGTCAGATACACCATTTTCCAAGAACTATTGTGGCTAAAGTTTAAAAGCTATCGTTAAAAGTACTGATGATCTTACCATTCCTATTTCAATCTACTAAACACAAGTTATTTCAGATGTTTATTCCCATAGGTTATGTCCAGGCAGCCATTTGAATTTAGGGAAAAGTCGGTCAGCACCTTCCGCCAGAGTGGAATTGCCTGATCAGATATACTATGTTCTAAGATGTAGCGTGGCTAAACTTGAAAAGCGGTGGATCAAGAGCTAATGATTCATACTACCATTCTTATGTCAGTCGACTAGACAAAAGTTATTCAGATGTTAAGTCCCATAGGTTATGTCCGGACAGCCATTTGAATTGAGGGAAAAGTCGGTCAGCGCCATCCGCCATTGTGTCAAACAACTTATACTCATAGTAGATTGATATTATGTTTACTATGATCAGAGCATTTAATAAAGCTAACCTTCCCTGAGGTCCTTTTAATGATATAGTAAGATTCAACCCCATACAGTTTTACCACTCCCAATTCATAGGCCATTGTCTTTATCAAGTATGTGAACTACCCGACTATATTTTATCGTTGATACATAGCATATATAAGTTAGAGGTCTGGGATTTATTGATCGGACCCACTGACCGTGTGCCAAACTAGTCTATTGGTTCAAAACAGTAACTATGTATCCTCTGAACGACTCTATGTATTTGAATAATGTGAATAATTATTAACATATTAATCATATATATTATTCACATATCATAGCTAATCTTCGCTGAGGTCATGATATAGTAAGATTCAAACCCACCACTCCCAACTCATAGGTCATTGTGTTTATCAATTGCATGAACCAGCTGACTAGACATTATAGTTGATATATAGCATATATAATTTAGATGTAAGGCATATATTGACCGGACCCGTGGTCGTGTGCCACACTAGTCTATTGGTTCAAACCAGTATTTACATATCCACTCAACGACTATATATATTTGAATCATGAGAATAAATATATACATATTAATCATATATCTATTTATATACATATATAGATACAAAGAACTCATTGATATAAGTTGCTATACCAGATATAACATGTTGACACACGATTATATTGAATATGTGTTGCATAAAGGGAGGTAATAACCCATTAATAGAGCCCAAACACAAGTTTATAATGACATGTATGTTGGTTTTAAAGTGCTAGTGTTAGAACAATTTATACTCGAAATCACTAGATTTATATTATGTTTACCGTGATTAGACCATTTAGTTAACCTAATCTTCCCTGAGGTCCTCTTATTGCTATAGTAAGATTCAAACACCACTCCCAACTCATAGGTCATTGTGTTTATCAATTGCATGAACCAGCCGACTAGACATTATCTTGATATATAGCATACATAATTTAGATGTAAGGCATATATTGACCGGACCCGTGGTCGTGTGCCACACTAGTCTATTGGTTCAAACCAGTATTTACATATTCACTCGACGACTATATATATTTGAATGATGAGAATAAATATATACATATTAATCATATATATATTTATATACATACGTAGATGCAAAGAACACATTGATATAAGTTGTTATACCAGATATAACATGTTGACACACGATTATATTGAATATGTGTTGCATAAAGGGAGGTAATAACCAATTAATAGAAGCCCAATCATAAGTGTATAATGACATGTCTGTTGGTTTTAAAGTGCTTGTGTTAGAACAATTTATACTCGTAATCACTAGATTTATATTATGTTTACCGTGATTAGACCATTTAGTTAAGCTAATCTTCCCTGAGGTGCTCTTCTTGATGAAGTAAGATTCTAACACCACTCCCAACTTATTGGGCATCGTCTTTATCAATTGCGTGAACCAGCCGACAAGATATTATCGTTGATATAAAGCTTATTTAATTTAGATGTATTGATATATTGACTGGAACCATGGTCGTGTGCCACACTAGTCTAATGATTCAAAACAGAATTAACATAACCACTCAACGACTATATATATTTGAATAATGAGAATAAATGTTAACATATTAATCATATTTATTATCTTTATACATATATAGATGCAAATAACACATTGAAATTAATTGTTATACCAGATATAACAAGTTGAAATACGATTACATTGAATATTTGTTACATAAAGGGAGGTAATTACCCATTAATAAAAGTCCAAACGAAATTGTATAATGACATTATTGTAGGTTTTAACGTACAAGTGTTAGAACAATTTATACTCGGAATCAATATAGAAAATACGACAGCTGCAGTCTACCTTGTACAAAACATATAGACTATGTAGACGTAACCCTGGCTATATAAAGTACTTGGTACATGTCCAGGCTTATTACTTTTCCATTCACCGATTATATGTATTTTAATAATAAGAAAACAACTTAAAGTATTAATCATATATCTTATTCAAGAACATGAATAAGCTTAAATAATCTATTGAAATAAGTTGTTATATGTGATAAATAATGTTCGCACACAATTATGTTGAAAATTTACCATAAAGGGAGGTAATTGGCTTTTTCAAAAGTCCGTTTTAAATGTTATGTTGGCATAACTGTAGGGTTTAAAGCAATAGTGTAAGAACAATTTATACTCGAAATCAATATATAGACATCATGTACATATTGGGCCGTTTAGGTAAACTAATCTTCCCTGAGGCCCTCTTAATCATTTAGCAATATGCAAACCCATACCATAACACCACCCCAGTGCATAAGTCAATACCTTTATCAACTGATTTTATGATTGACATATACAATGTATGTGTAGCAGGATATATTGACCGGAACCTTGGTCGTGTGCCAAACTAGTCTATTGGTTCAAAATGAGATATATGGTCCTATCAAAACAGCATACTTATCCATAGCAGATAAACAGCTTCGTGGACACGAAAAACTGTATTATGAGAAAATACGACAGCTGCAATCTACATTATACATAGCATATAGGCTCTGTAGAGGTAACCCTGGCCATATAAAGTACCTGGTACATGTCCATGCGTATTACTTATCCATTGACCGATTATATATATTTTAATACTAAGAAAACAACTTAAAATATTAATCATATATCTTACTCGAGAACATGAATAAGCTTAGATAATCTATTGAAATAAGTTGTTATACGTGATAAATGATGTTCGCACACAATTATGTTGAAATTTTACCATAAAGGGAGGTAATTGGCTTTTACAAATGTCCCTTTTAAATGTTATATTGGCTTAACTGTAGGGTTTAAAGTAATAGTGTAAGAACAAGTTGTGCTCTAATATACCCCATATACAATCTAGATTATTCCACTCAGTTACACTAATCTTCCCTGAGGCCCTCTTAATCATTTAGCTATATTTGAACCCATACCATAACACCACCCCTATGCATAAGTCAGTACCTTTATCAACTGATTTTATGATTGACATATACATCGTATGTGTAAAGGATCTATTGACCGGACCCTTGGTCGTGTGCCAAGCTAGTCTATTGGTTCAAAAATGAGATATAGGGTTCTATCAAAACAGCATACTGATTCATAGCAGACAAACCGCTTCTTGGACACGAATAGCTGTATTATGAGCAATTACGACAGCTGCAATTAGCATATAGGCTCTGTAGACGTAACCCTGGCCATATGAAGTACTTGGTACATGTCCATGCGTATTACTTATCTATTCACCAAATATATATTTTTTAATACTAAGAGCACAACCAAAAATATTAATCATATATCTTATTCAAGAACATGAATACGCTTAGATAATCTATTGAAATAAGTTGTTATACGTGATAAATAATGTTCGCACACAATTATGTTGAAAATTTACCATAAAGGGAGGTAATTGGCATTTAAAAAAGTCCCTTTTAAATGTTATGTTGGCATAACTGTAGGGTTAAAAGTAATAGTGTAAGAACAATTTATACTCGAAATCAATATATAGACATCATGTACATATTGGGTCGTTAAGGTAAACTAAACTTCCCTGAGGTCCTCTTATTGATAAAGTAAGATTCAAACACCACTCCAAACTTATTGGGCATTGTCTTTATCAAGTACGTGAACCAGCCGACAAGACATTATCGCTGATATAAATTTAATTTAGATGTATGGATATATTGACCGGAACCTTGGTCGAGTGCCACACTAGTCTACTGGTTTAAACCAGTATTTACATATCCACTCAACGACTATATATATTTGAATAATAAGAATAAATGTTAACATATTAATCATATATATTATCTGTATACATATATAGATGCAAATAACACATTGAAAGTAGTTGTTATATCAGATATAACAAGTTGAAATACGATTACATTGAATATTTTTTACATAAAGGGAGGTAATTACCCATTAATAAAAGCCCAAACGAAATTGTATTATGGCATTATTGTAGGTTTTAACGTATAAGTGTTAGAACAATTTATACTCGAAATCAATATATAGACATCATGTACATTATGGGCCGTTTAGGTAAACTAATATTCCCTGAGGCCCTCTTAATCATTTAGCAATATTCGAACCCATACCAAAACACCAACCCAATGCATAAGTCAATACCTTTATCAACTGATTTTATGATAGACATATACAATGTATGTGTAGCAGGATCTATTGACCGGACCCTTGGTCGTGTGTTAGTCTATTGGTTCAAAAATGAGATATATGGTCCTGTCAAAACAGCATACTGATCCATAGCAGATAAACCGCTCTGTGGACACGAATAACTGTAATATAAGAAAATACGACAGCTGCAATCTACATTGTACATAGCATATAGGCTATGTAGAAGTAACCCTGACTATATAAAATACTTGGTACATGTCCATGCGTATTACTTATCCATTCATCGATTATATGTATTTTAATAATATGAATACAACTTAAAATATTAATCATATATCTTATTCAAGAACATGAATAAGCTTAGATAATCTATTGAAAGAAGTTGTTATACGTGATAAATAATGTTCGCACACAATTATGTTGAAAATTTACCATAAAGGGAGGTAATTGGCTTTTACAAAAGTCCATTTTAAATGTTATGTTGGCATAACTGTAGGGTTTAAAGCAATAGTGTAAGAACAATTTATACTCGAAATCAATATATAGACATCATGTACATATTGGGCCGTGTAGGTTAAACTAATCTTCCCTAAGGCCCTCTTAATCATTTAGCAATATTCAAACCCATACCATAACACCACCCCAGTGCATAAGTCAATACCTTTATCAACTGATTTTATGATTGACATATACAATGTATATGTAGCAGGATCTATTGACCGGACCCTTGGTCGTGTGCTAGTCTATTGGTTCAAAAATGAGATATATGGTCCTATCAAAACAGCATACTGATCCATAGCAGATAAACCGCTTTGTGGACACGAATAACTGTAATATAAGAAAATACGACAGTTGCAATCTACATTGTACATAGCATAGAGGCTCTGTAGACGTAACCCTGGCTATATAAAGAACTTGGTACATGTCCATGCGTATAACTTATCCATTCACCGATTATATATATTTTAATAATAAGAATACAACTTAAAATATTAATCATATATCTTATTCAAGAACATGAATAAGCTTAGATAATCTATTGAAATAAGTGCTTATTCGTGATAAATAATGTTCGCACACAATTATGTTGAAAATTTCCCATAAAGGGAGGTAATTGGCTTTAACAAATATCCCTTTTAAATGTTATATTGGCATAACTGTAGGGTTTAAAGTAATAGTGTAAGAACAAGTTTTGCTCTAATATACCCATATACAATCTAGATTATTCCACTCAGTTACACTAATCTTCCCTGAGGCTCTCTTGATGAATTACCAACATTTCTTATTATTTTGAAATAAAATGGTGACTGGGTCCCTAACCCTGTCTATATAAATATATAACCGTTTTTAAAATCCTTCAAATGCTTATATATCAGGAACCGGAAGTCGGAGCATAGAATCGATGGCATGGATAGGTTCGGGTCAAAAAACATAATCCATAGCAAACAAGATTTTTTAAAACAAATGTACAGTTTAAATGTTTGCCCTTAACCCATAAATAATATCAGTAACCCAATAAACGCGAATTTGTCCATACCAGCTCATTTAAATGGACACAACCAGAACAAAATGACTTAGATACATCAAAAGATCGAAGAGAAATTTAGTTTTAAATAAAAGCAATATTGGTGACTGGGTCCCTAGGGTTAGGTTTGTAAAATCCTAAAACTGTTTATATCTTAGGAACCGAAAGTCGGAGCCTAGACTCGATGGCATTTATAGGTTCGGTTCGAAACCAAGAATTCATAGCAAACAAGTTTTTTTAAAACATACGTATATTTCAATTTTTTTAACCTTGACATCTAAATATTATCGATGGCCCAGAAAACGCGAGTTTACCAGTAAGACCACAGTGAAATGTATACAACCAGAACAAAATGACTTAGATAAATCAAAGGATCGAAGAGAAATTTAGTTTCAAATAAAAGCAATATTGGTGACTGGGTCCCTAGGGTTAGGTTTGTAAAATCGTAAAACTGTTTATATCTTAGGAACCGAAAGTCGGAGCCTAGAATCGATGGCATTTATAGGTTCGGGACGAAACCAAGAATTCATAGCAAACAAGTTTTTTTAAAACATACGTATATTTCAATTTTTTTAACCTTGACATCTAAATATTATCGATGGCCCAGAAAACGCGAGTTTACCAGTAAGACCACAGTTAAATGTATACATCCTGAAAAAATTGTTTATATAGCTCAAAAGATCGATGAGAAATTAAATTTTTTAAAAAAATATTGGTGACTGGGTCCCTAAAATTGTTATGGGCCAGGGTTAGCACTAAAAGTTCAAACACTCATAACTTTGCCCATATAAGGAAATATTACAAAAAGAACACAAATAAATATTCAGTGTAACTAATTACCTACATTTCATGAGTTTGCCAAGGTCGCAATGTCGTTTTAACAGGTCATTTTTTACTTAGAACTACTTCAACTTTGGCACGTGCCTAGAGCACGGATATTCGTTTTTTTGTTGCGCTTTTTATCAGCCTTTTAGAACTTTTAATTCTGAACAAAATGTATTATACGATTCTTATGCCGAGACATCTCATTACTGAGATATTAAATAATTAAAAAGGTCATGTCTTTATCTTGATATTTTTTCATTTATAAATTGGTCTAAGGATAAAAGTAAACTATTCATACTGTAGAATTTGCAATAATCTACAAATTGCTCATTGGGACTACCCAATTATATTTACAAATAGCTGAGATATGACTTCCGGAATGATTACTATCAAATATATATAGGGACGAAATCACCAAAAAAACTAACTTTAGGGACGCTATCACCGGTATTGTTAAATTAAGTATAACTAGGTCAAATATTAATACTAAGAAAAGATCCTATCATATGTTGTACGGATAACGAATACGCACATATTGATATATAAAACATTAAAATCAAACAAGGATAACAACTTCTAATATGCTAACCCTCGATTTTGAAGATAAATAAATTTTGTGAATGGTCAACTTGAGAATATACCTAGTACCCATTATAAAGTCGAAAAAAATAACTTTTTTTTAAAACCCCGGGGTTGTGCAATCGGTTTCTAAGGGTAATAAAGACCCAAATATACTATAAATGGACGTTAAAATGGGATTCAACCCTGGGAAAGGGGTCAATAGGGTTGGATTTGAAAACTTTTTGACCCAACATTTGGGGAAATCTTAACTAACCCAGGGTTCGCACTCAAATATAGACCAAACTTCAGGGTTTTCGATCGTATGTATTGTTATGTAGGTTTAACTCTTAAACCCGGTTTAATAAAAAGATAATCCTGAAAAAACGTGTTTGTTATGGTGATGTGGTCCGCGAGACCATTATTAGGGTTAGGGTTAGGGTTAGGGTTAGGGTTAGGGTTAGGGTTAGGGTTAGGGTTAGGGT
>JAWPHD010015665.1:0-53997 GCA_037043455.1 Cyrtodaria siliqua | reverse complement strand
ACCGCATTTCGAATACGGCTCATTTCTCGAGAGCTTTATTGTAGGGTAATTTTGTGCATATTGCGGGCCAAAAATGCGTATATATATGATAAAGCATATTATTTATCGATTAAGTGCAGCGGGAAAATGTATGTAGTTTTAAGGTGTTGGCTTTCATTGGTCTGACCTACTTGTTTTTGTTTGTATTCAATCTGACCAACGTCGTCTTGACGTTCTCGCGCATAGTGGCGTAAAACTTATTTGAATCATTGGAAAAACTGCTGTTCTAATTTTAGTAAGATAGTGATACTAATTCTATTTTAGTAGCATAGTGATAACCTGTAGTGTGATACAGGTTGTTGTATTCCAGTGTAAGAAAATGAAGGTACTATGTATAAATTATTGACATTAACAACAGTATAGTATACATACAATATATAGCAGAAATTCCCGAGTTGCGTTTCTTTTTTCCTTTATTACACTTGCATAAATATATAAACGTTAAAAATGTGTATTTGCATATCAAGTGGTGAATAGAGTATATTTGTTGTTTTGGAGTGAACAACATATTTTATTTCATCGAGAAGTGAGAAATTTTATATTTTCACCAATGCGAACGACACAACGACACATGTTATTTATAGCTGACATTCAAAGTGTAGTCAGAAAAAGTATATATATAAAGATATTTTCTACATTTTCCCCATAGTTTTTTAAATACTTAAAAGATTTCAATAAACTACGACACATTTTCTTAATTATTTCCGATCTGATGCTATAACGTTTGTACCAACTTGCTGACAATTTCGGTCACACTAGCGGTAGCTTTCCTCTAGAGCTGCAGCATCGCAATGTATAAGGGCCATTGCGACTGCTTGTTACAGCTCTAAAGCAAAGCTACCACAGACAGGTGTGACCGAAATTGTCGCAATGTCGACATGCAAATGATGTGACGCAAAACTATTGTTTTATATATAGCTACACTAGTTTCGCAAAGCTTTTCAAGTAGACTGGTATTTGAGACAACTCAAGCTGTCATCAAATCAAACAGTCAGCATTAATTCCTCTTTAAGTTATTGGCTTCAGTGGTTCAGAGCTTTTCAAAAAACTACTGCTGGCACATTTTAGGATGTTAAGATTGTATTTTGATTCTGATTGCAACATATTAAAAGAAACTATAACCACTGAGACAATCTACATGCATATAAGTTCATAGGTAAAAGTATGCTGATTAAAAGATTGCTATTGTAATATTTGGATTATCGATTAGACAAAAGACTAAAGCCAAAATATATGCATAAATTGTACCATAGCTCTAATGGTTTCCCTTTGTTCCTGCTTATGATATAATTTTCAAAAACCTGAAGACCCGCGCAATAACTGTCGGTATATTTCAGCCGTGCAATAACGGACATATTTGGTAGTTATAGCATGGAGTATCCAATGATCTTTCGTAAAAAGAATTATAGCTTCAGTACTATACATGTACAGCATAATGTTCTAGTGTGTGTGATTTATAGTTCACTCTCGGGCCTACGCCTCTTGAGAAACAGTATACATCGCATATACTCGAATAATAATGCTATAAATATTAAGTAAACAGATATATTTTACACATCTATTCTTATTAAACAATTTCACCCGATAACAACCAAACAAGACTAAATACTCGAGACGATAACACGCAAACAAGACTAAAATCTACAGACGATAACACCCAAACAAGACTAAATACCTAAGACGGTAACACCAAAAACAAGGCTAAATATTCAAGACGATAACACCCAAAATAAGTATAAATACTTCAGACGATAACACCCAAATAAGACTAAATACTCAAGACGATAAAACCCATACAAGACTAAATGCTTAAGACGATAACACCCAAACAAGACTAAATACTTAAGACGATAACACCCAAACAAGACTAAATACTTAAGACGATAACACCCAAACAAGACTAAATACTTAAGACGATAACACCCAAAACAAGACTAAATACTCAAGACGATATATCAACCAAAACAAGACTAAATACTCAAAACGATAAAACCCATACAAGACCACATACTCAAGACAATAATACCCAAACAAGACTAAATACTCAAGACGATAACACCCAAACAAGACTAAATACTCAAGACGATAAAACCCATACAAGACTAAATACTTAAGACGATAACACCCGAACAAGACTAAATACTTAAGACGATAACACCCAAAACAAGACTATATACTCAAGACGATATATCAACCAAAACAAGACTAAATACTCAAAACGATAAAACCCATACAAGACCACATACTCAAGACAATAACACCCAAACAAGACTAAAAACTCAAGACGATAACACCCAAACAAGACTAAATACACAAGACGGTAACACCAAAAACAAGACTAAATATTCAAAACGATAACACCCAAAACAAAATTAATACTCAAGATGGTAACACCCAAAACAAGATTAAATACTCAAGATGATAACACCCAAAGCAGGATTAAATACTCAAGATAATAACATCCAAAACAGGACTAAATACTCCTCAAGATGATAACAACCAAAACAGGACTAAATATTCAAGATGATAACACCCAAAATAAGATTAAATACTCAAGATGATAACACCCAAAACAGGATTAAATACTCAAGATGATAACACCCAAAACAGGACTAAATACTCGAAACGATAACATCCAAAACAAGACTAAATACTCAAGACGATAATAACCACAACAAGATTATATACTCAAGATGGTAACACCCAAAACAGGACTAAATACTCAAGACGATAACACCCAAAACAAGACTAAATACTCAAGATGATAACACCCAAACAAGACTAAATACTTAAGACGATAACACCCAAAACAAGACTAAATACTCAAGACGATAACACCCAAAACAAGACTAAATATTCAAGACGATAACACCCAAAATAAGTATAAATACTTCAGACGATAACACCCAAACAAGACTAAAGACTTAAGTGGATAACACCCAAAACAAGACTAAATACTCAAGATGGTAACACCCAAAACAAGATTAAATACTCAAGATGATAACACCCAAAGCAGGATTAAATACTCAAGATAATAACATCCAAAACAGGACTAAATACTCCTCAAGATGATAACAACCAAAACAGGACTAAATATTCAAGATGATAACACCCAAAATAAGATTAAATACTCAAGATGATAACACCAAAAACAGGATTAAATACTCAAGATGATAACACCCAAAACAGGACTAAATACTCCAGACGATAACATCCAAAACAAGACTAAATACTCAAGACGATAATAACCACAACAAGATTATATACTCAAGATGGTAACACCCAAAACAGGACTAAATACTCAAGATTATAATAACCACAACAAGACTAAATACATAAGACGATAACACCCAAAACAAGACTAAATACTCAAGACGATAACACCCAAATACTCAAGACGATAATAACCACAACAAGATTAAATACTCAAGATGATAACACCCAAAACAGGACTAAATACTCAAGATGATAACACCCAAACAAGACTAAATACTTAAGACGATAACACCCAAAACAAGACTAAATACTCAAGACGATAACACCCAAAACAAGACTAAATATTCAAGACGATAACACCCAAAATAAGTATAAATACTTCAGACGATAACACCCAAACAAGACTAAAGACTTAAGAGGATAACACCCAAAACAAGACTAAATACTCAAGACGATAACACTCAAAACAAGACTAAATACTCAAGATGATAACACCCAAAATAAGAATAAATACTGAAGACGATAACACCCAAAACAAGACTAAATACTCAAGACGATAAAACCCATACAAGACTAAATACTTAAGACGATAACACCCAAAACAGGACTAAATACTCAAGACGATAACACCCAAACAAGACTAAATACTCAAGATGACAACACCCAAACAAGACTAAATACTCAAGACGATAAAACCCATACAAGACTAAATACTGAAGACGATAACACCCAAAACAAGACTAAATACTCAAGACGATAAAACCCATACAAGACTAAATACTTAAGACGATAACACCCAAAACAGGACTAAATACTCAAGACGATAACACCCAAACAAGACTAAATACTCAAGACGATAAAACCCATACAAGACTAAATACTCAAGACGATAAAACCCATACAAGACTAAATACTTAAAACGATAACACCCAAAACAAGACTAAATACTCAATACGATAACACCCAAACAAGACTAAATACTCAAGACGATAAAACCCATACAAGACTAAATACTTAAGACGATAACACCCAAAACAAGACTAAATACTCAATACGATAACACCCAAACAAGACTAAATACTCAAGACGATAAAACCCATACAAGACTAAATACTTAAGACGATAACACCCAAAACAAGACTAAATACTGAAGACGATAACACCCAAATAAGACTAAATACTCAAGACGATAAAACCCACACAAGACTAAATACTTAAGACGATAACACCCAAACAAGACTAAATACTTAAGACGATAACACCCAAAACAAGACTAAATACTCAAGACGATATATCAACCAAAACAAGACTAAATACTCAAAACGATAAAACCCATACAAGACCACATACTCAAGACGATAACACCCAAACAGGATTAAAATCTCAAGACGATAAAACCTAAACAAGACTAAATACTCAAGAAGATAACATGCAAAATAAGAATAAAAACTCAAAACGATAACACCCAAACAAGACTAAATACTCAAGACGATAACATGCAAAGCAAGACAAAAATCTCAAGACGATAACACCTAAACGAGACTAAAATCTCAAGACGATAACACCGAAACAAGACTTAATACTCAAGACGATAACATGCAAAACAATACTAAAAACTCAAGACGATAACACCCAAACAAGACTAATCACTCAATGCGGATTTGTAACCGGAGGCCCCGGGTTCAATCCTCCGTGGTGCCCCTGAGTTCCATCGGTGTGTTCTTGGGCAAGACACTTTACCTTAGCCTCGTCCGTCGGATGGGGACGTAAACCGGGCGGTTCCGTGTATCGGTCTATCTTCCGAGCACGTTAAAGAACCATAGGAATCTATTCGGTAATAAGAGTAGGGCAGATTCCCGGATTCCTATGTATCCTTCCCCTCTCTCTGGGGCGGCTCTAAATAACCTATACTGTGTTAATGAGCCGTTAAACAACATTCAATTCAATTCAAGACGATAACATGTAAAAATAGATTAAAAACTCAAGACGATAACAACCAAACAAGACTAAATTCTCAAGACGATAACACCCAAACAAGACTAGATACTCAAGACGATAACACCCAAACAAGAATAATTACTCGAGACGATAACACCAAACAAGACTTAAAACTACAGACGATAACACCCAAACAAGACTAAATACTCAAGATGATAGCACCTAAAACAAGATCAAATACTCAAGATGATAAAACCCAAAACAGGTCTAAATACTCAAGACGATAACATCCAAACAAGACTAAATACTCAAGACGGTAACAACAAAAACAAGACTAAATATTTAAGACGATAACACCCAAAACAAAACTAAATACTCAAGATGATAGCACCTAAAACAAGATCAAATACTCAAGATGATAAAACCCAAAACAGGTCTAAATACTCAAGACGATAACATCCAAACAAGACTAAATACTCAAGACGGTAACACCAAAAACAAGACTAAATATTCAAAACGATAACACCCAAAACAAAATTAATACTCAAGATGGTAACACCCAAAACAGGATTAAATACTCAAGATGATAACACCCAAACAGGACTAAATACTCAAGATGATAACACCCAAAACAGGACTAAATACTCAAGATGATAACACCCAAAACAAGATTAAATACTTAAGATGATAACACCCAAAACAGGATTAAATACTCAAGATGATAACACCCAAAACAGAACTAAATACTCTAGACGATAACATCCAAAACAAGACTAAATACTCAAGACGATAATAACCACAACAAGATTAAATACTCAAGATGATAACACCCAAAACAGGACTATATACTCAAGATGATAATAACCACAGCAAGATAGATTAAATACTCAAGATGATAACACCAAAAACAGGACTAAATACTCAAGATGACAACACCTAAAACAAGACCAAATACTCAAGATGATAACATACAAAACAAAACTAAATACTCAACATGATAACACCCACCATGACTAAATACTCAAGACGGTAACACCCAAAACAATACTAAAATCTCAAGACGATGACATCCAAAACAAAACTAAATACTCAACATGATAACACCCACCATGACTAAATACTCAAGACGGTAACACCCAAAACAAAACTAAAAAACTCAAGATGATAACACCCACCAAGTCTAAATACTCAAGACGATAACATGCTAAACAAGACTAAAATCTCAAGATGATAACATCCAAACAAGACTAAAATCTCAAGACGATAACACTCAAACAAGACTAAATACTCACGATGATAACACACAAACAAGACTAAATACTAAAGACGATAACATGCAAAACAAGACGAAATACTCAAGATGATAATAACCACAACAAGATAGATTAAATACTCAAGATGATAACATAAAAAACAGGACTAAATACTCAAGATGATAACACCCAAAACATGACTAAATACTCAAGATGATAATAACCACAACAAGATAGATTAAATACTCAAGATGATAACACCAAAAACAGGACTAAATACTCAAGATGACAACACCTAAAACAAGACCAAATACGCAAGACGATAACATACAAAACAAGACTAAAATCTCAAGACGATGACATCCAAAACAAAACTAAATACTCAACATGATAACACCCACCATGACTAAATACTCAAGACGGTAACACCCAAAACAAAACTAAAAACTCAAGATGATAACACCACCAATACTAAATACTCAAGACGATAACATGCTAAACAAGACTAAAATCTCAAGATGATAACATCCAAACAAGACTAAAATCTCAAAACGATAACACACAAACAAGACTAAAATCTCAAGACGATAACACTCAAACAAGACTAAATACTCACGATGATAACACACAAACAAGACTAAATACTAAAGACGATAACATGCAAAACAAGACTAAAAATTCAAGACGATAACACCCAAACAAGACTAAATACTCACGATGATAACATGCAAACCAAGACTAAAATCTCAAGACGATAACACCCAAACAAAACTTACATCTCAAGACGATAACATCCAAAACAAGACTAAATACCCAATACTTTAACATGCAATACAAGACTAAAACTCAAGACGATAACACCCATACAAGAATAAATACTCAAGACGATAACATGCAAAACAAGACTAAATACTCAAGACGATTACACCTAAACAAGACTAAAATCTCAAGACGATAGCACCCAAACAAAACTAGATACTCAAGACGATAACACCCAAACAAGACTAAATTTTCAAGACGATAACATCCAAACAATACTAAAAACTAAAGACGATAACACCCCAAAAACAAGACTAAATATTCAAGACGATAATACCCAAAACAAAATTAAATACTTAAGACGATAACACCCAAAACAAAATTTAATACTCAAGATGATAACACCCAAAGCAAGATTAAATACTCAAGATGATAACACCCTAAACAGGACTAAATACTCAAGACGTAACCATCCAAAACAAGACTAAATACTCAAAATGATAACACCCAAACAGGACTTAATACTCAAGATGATAACACCCAAACAGGACTTAATACTCAAGATGATAACACCCACCAAGACTGAAATGCGTCTAATTATACAGGAGAACCACTGCTAGTGTTTCTCAGGATGATCCCGGACGAGCTCCCAACTATAACAGTTGGTGAAAATATCGTTCATCAACCGGTACTAGAACCTAGGGTCTCTGGTTTACCATACCAGCGCTCTAACCATTGAGCTATCGAGAACATACCGTTAGGAATCGATTATTCGCCATTTACCTGTACCCTGTTACAGGTGTAGCAAGATATTGAAATGCGTTTAGCGGTTTTTGAATTATTACTCTTCTTAGCATAATTTGTAAACCAAGTCTTGTCAAACGTGATAACCAATCACCTTTAAGTTGAATACTAATTTACACCACGATCATTGTTGGAACCCACGTTTGATTGGTAACGTTATCACTCCATTCGTGAATAGAGTCGTCAGCCCACTTCAGTCACCCCATACGTCATGGTGTTGTCAACCCACGTTTAATTGGTAACGTTATCACTCCATTCGTGATGGATTCGTTAACACACGGTTGATTGATAGCACCCCATTCGTGACTGGAGTGATAACGTGAGTTCCGACGATGTACAAGGCTTCCTATTATTGATAAGACGCAATAAAACCAACATTTGTATAAGCAATCAGTTATAAGCCTTTGTTGTGTCGCCTGTGTAGCATTTGCAGACACTTAGGGATCACTTTGTCCATTGTCCGTCGTCATCTGTCGTCCGTCCATCGTCGTCGTCGTCGTCCGTCCGTTACACTTTAACCTGCAACTTAAAAAGTATTTGACCTCTGTTCATGAAACTCTTAACCCTAGGAATGTTGTTACACATGTCCAATAACTCTGACTTTCATTTTGGCAGAGTTATACCCCTTTCATAAAATGTTGTTAAACTGCAACCTAACCAAGCTCATAACTGGCCATAACTTAAGAATATATTTGACTTATGTTAAAATAAGCACACAGCAGGCGGCACTGGTTTTCCGTGAAACACCCTTCTATTTAAAACACTTGGAGAAATCTTAAAGACCTGCCGCATTTGCACCAATGATATGCATATGTTTAATGCTGTTTCTTGTTTCAGTTAGAAGGTATTTTTTACAATTACTGTTTATGATGATTTAGGATACATTTCGTTTGATGAATATTTCGTTTGATGTATATTTCTTTTGACTTGCAATGTGAGCTTACCTCCGAAACACACGTGCATTTTAAAGAATTGTGCATTGCATTATATTTGATTAACGATTCTGTTCATACATTTTGGGGGATAATATTGTCAAATATTCACTTTATTTTCGGATAACCAAATTCATTTGTTTGTGAAACAAAAAAACACACCTGTATCCAAGTTACATGAAGAAGGAATGGAAATGTAGCTGCTGTTGTGCTTACAATACCACCTTTAAATCTATTTGATATTCAAGGGCCATAACTCAGCCAGTTGTAGTCAAAATTGTCTGGTTTATTCATGGACAAAGTCTATCCAATTATATTTACGTTCACTTGATATATTCTGTTAAATTCGAATAAATTCGAATAAACGTAAACTTTCAAGTAGTCGTGGCATCCAGTTTTCTCTAAAAATACACATACAGTAGTTGTCTCTCTTGCACGTTTGCGGATTGTGAAGACATCAAATCGATTCAAGCTAACCTGTAGGCCTTATTGCTACTGACAGTTACAAATCGGTAACCCTGTCTTCGCCACCCTTTCTGTTGTATTTTGTCTTGTTCATTTTATAATTCATTAAATATTGATCCTTGTTTGTAGTGCAGTGAGGACCTACAATGCCATTGCGTTTGGATGTTGTAGTTTCTATAGGACTCTATATCTCATTTTTGTCAATACGCCAAACAAAAATAATTTGTGTGGTTCAGGTAACACTGGCAAATAAAAATAGGGTAGGTAGGTAGGGGTTTGGTGTTTTCTTTAGGGTGAGGGGTGGGGTCTCAATAATGATTTCAATTCTGATAATGAATTTAATATGTTAAATTACTATACCTTGAGTTCGATTTTTTTTTTAAATTTTTGCTTAAAAAGTTTTAGGGTCGGCCCCTTAAAATAGGGTCGGTCGAGCTACCTGAACCACACATATTTTTTATGTGGCCTTATCAATCTCCCAAGTCACGTTAGTATCAGAACTACAGAGACGGGAAAATAATAAAATATAACAAATGATTCGCTTTTTGGCGCTTATGTGGTTTCTAAACGCCGACAATTACTGACAAATTAACCATATGGCGCGTTAAAAGCGCTTCCTGGAATTTGCCATTTACTACCGGCCTTCAAAACCACATAAATACCAAATCATTTGACTCAATTCTTAAATGTAACAGGAAGATTTGGGGATGTTAACACAAAATTGCTACTGTGCACGGACCTAATAAGAAATAGATTGGACACTACGAAAAGTATCTAAATCTCAAGTGGCATAGTGCGAAAATTTCACAAAATATTTCCCAACTTTAAACACACATATCATGAAGAGTTTTATAGATACAAGTTTCATTCATGCCAAATCCCATCATAAATTTAATTTTCTTTCCAATGATAGTAGTTTGTTTTTTTCTTACAATTGGAGCAAAAAAGGAGTTTAAGGGAAACTTTAACTATGTCAAAACCTTGATTTTTAAGACAAAAGCGATAAATGATGAAATTTTGAACTTTAAACTTCTTTTTTATGCAATTTCTTTTTTCGAAAATAAACATTAATTATTATAACCCCATTGTCCCACTACGAATCTTTTGAATGTATTCTCATCAAAATCAGTGAATAATTGAGAGAGAAGACAGAAGGAAAGGTTAAGGTGCCACGTGATATTTTGATTATTTCATTGGTTACGATAGGAAGTTTCCTATCTGTTTATTAATATATCTGTGTACTGTGCTAACACGATCAAATTTTGCTGAATTTGGTAAATCAGAGCCATAATTCAGCCATAAGGTAACGACTCTAGCCGGTTATCTTATATATAAACAAAATCAGTTCAAGTGGCGAAACATTAAAGTGCTATCATTCCTACAAGAAAACAGTTTACTGGCGGACCATGGACGACGGACAGCTTGTCATCGGATAACTTCTTCTGACCATACAAGCCAGCGGAACTAAAAGGATAAGAACTTCATATTTTCTCCAATATTTATTTTAATAAAATCATGAATCATAGAGGAAATATGCAGGGCATACACTTTCATAGAATCAATGTAGAACGCTGGTGAACCAGATTGCATGTTAAACATGCGTTGTACAGAAATATTCTTCGTGATTTAGCCGCTTTGATGTCGTCTTGTAACTCAAATTGGGATATAAAACGTTATTTACTTATCAGTTTGACAAACAATCCTGAAACAAGTCTATGCGGTTTAAAGAAAACATTTTTTTTTTATATAAAATACTAAGTCGCCAGTTAATGTCAGTACTATGAAAAATATGTTTTATACTATATTATATTTATTATTTAGCGCGACGACAACGTTTACTGGCCAAAGCATTGCGTGAAGCAAAACAACTAAAATTATCACCAAAATCATCTTATTTTCAAAGCGAAATTGATACACAAACGATCACAAGTGATTAAAACTTGACACAGTTGCCTAAACTCTAATATATACAAATGATAGTTTATTTTTGTTGTTTTAAGTCTCTCAAAAAAAGCTGTATATAATTCATTACATTCCATGTCTAATGAAATAAATATTTCCAGCAGAGTTTTATTGTATGAACTCAATAACTGTTGGGATGTGAATACTCCATAGCCAATAACATCGAGAATATTCGAAGTATTTCTCCTTTCATACTCTTTTTTAAAAGCTAAACATACTGGAAATAATTCTAAATTTAACGATACTACTATGTTTTGTTTGACTTACAGTTCTGTTATCTTCTAATACATATAAACGTATAAAGGTATGGCGTACAAGAAAATAATACAACAATATCGTAGACATGACATATTTACATGGTTGTACTTTGTTATTCATATAAATTCAATACGAGAAATTGGAAAATATACACACGTACTTATCATTCAAAGTTACACATAATGGTTACAACTATTTTACAAACATCATACTAAAACGAAAACATGAAAGGAAAAAACAACTATACTTTTTGCCATGGAACAATTGTAAATTATGATCATGCGTTCATATGTAAGGCACTACACATTTGTTTGCTGCAAAATAGCAAGCTGTATTTGGCCAAAGCGACAATAAACAAAACAGACATAGTTGTACAATAATAAACCTATAGCATCTATTATATTATAATACACTCTCAAAACTGTGTTTCAACGAAACATTTCATAGCAAATAATATCGAGGGTTTAGTGCAAAACTACTGTATCTCCTTCTGCTATAGTTTTGCATTGACTCCTCGATATATACAGTTCAATGTCTGACCACGTACGTTATGAGATTGTCTTTTATCAAAAGCAAATATACTCGAGATACCAAACTTCAGGCATTAACCCTGAATCATGCAAAACATCTCTTAGTATATAGTTGTATTTGTCGAATGTGTTTAGTTCATGCATTATGGTTTTCAATAACATCGAATTATCTTCTTCAGATACATGTTATAATAAAGATGTAGGAATAGGAGAGTTAAGGATCAATAATCTGACTAGGGGGTTGAGTAGGGGGCCAGTATATTATCACCCCTTTCACCACCCGCTAATATTGTGTCAAAGTATGTGTCTCCCACATTCGCCTCCTCCACCGCCCCATAAAATAATCGAAAAAAATTATCAAACTATCCAAAAAGTTAAAATTTCTTATGTGGTGCTTTAAAATTTAAATCTAAATTATGGAAAGAAAAAACAACGTTATGACCTTATTTTATAAATGCGACAACATCATTGCAGTATTGTGTGAGATAAAATGTTTAGCAAGTTTTTATTGCACCCTGGAAATAATACATTTCTCGTTGTAAAATCAAGAATCTACTGCCATAGACACAATGTTTTATTAAACACACATCAATAACAGTCGGACATCTTAATGACGTAACAAATAAATGAACGTAGGGGTCAAGCCCGTAAATTCCCAAAATGTCGGTATATCTTGTATACAGTATTATTTCATCTAATAAACTTGCTAAACGTTATCATAAAATAGTATACAACCGTTTAATTCCTTAGAATTCAATCGTATGAACTATTTATCAGAGAGAGAGTGACTACTTACCCGAGAAAGTTACAATTTCACGAGGCGGTATTCCGAGTGCAATAGTACCATTTAACGGTCAGTAGTCACTTTTGAGGATAAATCGTTATAATCCGTTGACTTCTAAGGAATTAAATAGTTGTTTTATTATAGATCATAAAATATAAGGAATGAAATATATTTTTGTTACTATACCGATTTCTGTTGATTTTTTTACTTATAATATTGAACTGAAATTAGAAATAGTGCAAGGCCATGCACTAAAACAAGAATATGAAAAGCGTCACCACACTACTTTTATTTACTATTTAATTCTTAAGAATTCAATGGTTAAAACTATTTATCCTGGAGAACGTCTACTGACCGTTAAATGGTACTATTGCACTCGGCATACCGCCTATTCGTACCTTTCTCGGGTCAGTAGTCACTCCCTCTGATAAATAGATATAACCATTCAATTCTAAGGAATTAGATAGTTGTATACTATTTTTACCCCTTCCTTGTAGAAATATGTGACCCAAAATATTGGTTACGCAATTAGCATGTCTTGAGCTTATTTATTAACTATTTACAATTGCCGTAATATGATTTAGACTTTCCCCTTTCACACCAATCTGGGCAGTAACGATAATTGCACAAAACTTTCGACAATTAGTCACTCCCTCTGATAAATAGATATAACCATTCAATTCTAAGGAATTAGATAGTTGTATACTATTTTTACCCCTTCCTTGTAGAAATATGTGACCCAAAATATTGGTTACGCAATTAGCATGTCTTGAGCTTATTTATTAACTATTTACAATTGCCGTAATATGATTTAGACTTTCCCCTTTCACACCAATCTGGGCAGTAACGATAATTGCACAAAACTTTCGACAAAACGTTGGCAAAATGATGACAATTATTGTTAAATGTGTGGTATTCTCCGATCGCATCTCGATAATTCTTTGCACATCCCTTAATGCATTCCAAACTCAACACGCTATACCCTGCAGCTTTAGATTCTGTTTCAGGGTTACATTTGGAACCGCCGAACGGAGTAGAGCCATATATACAGAAACCCTCACCACTTCTTCCCCCAATAAATTCGAAGTACGTGCCTTTATATAGTATATACCGGTGCATTATTCTTAAAACGGACCGCGATGGTGCTTCTGACCTCTTACCCCTCTTTCCATTTTTATTGATGCATGCAAGGTTTGTATCTCCAAAATAATACTTCTGTGCTCCCGATGATCCTGCAAAATAACAGCACAGTTAGTGTTCAACGTGGGGTGTAAATATATCACAATACACTAGATATATAATTTTATGTAAATGACGTCATGTTGAATCACGCTTTTGAAGTTATGTGACGTTATGCTTCGTGATGAGTTATGCTATAAATAAAACTAATTGACATAAATAATATGAAGCTCGACAAGCCGTCCCATTATATTTATATTTGGCAACTGTATGATACAGTCAGGATGAATAAAGCACTAATCTAAGATCTCACCCCTCTCTCTCTTTCTCTCTCTCTCTCATTAGATAAAATAAAAAAAGTGAATCGGCGAAACCACGTGACCCTTTGATCGGTTTCACGGCAAAATATGTAAACAAAGAGCTTCATTCAGGTAGGATTTGTCTTCACAACTTTCTCAGTATTTAACAAATTCAGTTCAAATAAAACTCACATACCCTTACAATGTAAGCTCTTTCCTCGTCGCAAAAGGCACATTGGTTCATTCAGTTCTTTCTGAGATTAGCCCTCCCAAAATGTACGTCATAATAAATTGCTTTCTTTTTCAAGACTTTGGGAGGTCTAATCTCAGAAAGTACTATATAAATCGAATTACCTTTTGCGACGGAGGAAAGAGATCACTTTGGAGAGTATGTGCACTTAGTTGATTAAAATTCGATAAATATTAAGAAAGTTCTGGCATATTCAATAGTTAAAATCCAGTTGTTAGTTTGACGGTTGAATATGTATGCGATCTCGGCAAATAAAAATTGACCTAGCCTATAATAAAGATATTTTTTCCAAAGTTAGTGAAGTTTACCACGATGACACTCCGAGTTAAACAGAGAATGTTAGTAAAGATATAATTTTTCAACAACATTTGGATATAGTATCGGCCATAATAAAGGAAGCTTTCAAATTTTAATGACAATGACCAGAGGCTTGATTGCGGCTTTAAAATATAATTAAACTGAATCAAGTTTTACGAGTTCTCGCATCAATGCCACTTTTTACAAAGTTGTATCTATTTAAAGATGCGAAAAATAGGGACACATGTTAAGACGGCATAATTTAAACATACACATTGCCGAAGTAAGGAAAACAGTTATATTAACAAACAATGCGAACCTTTATAACAGCTCTTATGTCCAACTCTACCACAAGAACTTGTATCCGATATCATTGAGGCTACGACCAACATCGTCAGCTGAAAAACAATGTATCCCCAAGTTATCAATAATTTATGAAGAGAACGTATATGAAAGTAACCTTTACAACACCCGTTACAGTTTTCAACTCTACCACTAGCACTTGCATCCGATATCACTGAGGCTATGACCAACAGCGTCAGCGAGAAAAAACAAACACGATGGAACGTATATAAAAAATACAAGTAGGCACATACTATATCTGTAGTTTTATTTAATAATCATTATTAAATAAAACTACAGATATAGTATGTGCCTACCCTGATAATGAATGGACGTTTTGTTAGGCTTGTTTTATAATGATGTCTAGCTATAACATTAGCTGTTTAAGACAACTAAAAAGTTAGACCTGATTTAGTATTATGGTCACATAGAAAAATCAATACATTAAATATGAGTAACAGTTGAAGAAAAAGACGATTTAAACAAATGTAGTAGAATATATTACATAATATTTATTGTCATTCGTACTACACAAGTATCAACGAATGACAACCTGAAGACATAATTATTTGATACTTTTATTATTTATAAAATATTTGATTAAAAAGCCTACAAACAAATGTGTAAGATCTTACCATTACTGTATACTTCATATTGGCTGGTATAAAAGTCACACAAACCAAACAAATCCTGATCGGCTTGTCAACGTAAACGATTTTTAATAATGTTACGTTCTTTATATATATGTATACTGACCTTTACATTTCCTTTAGCTTAAGTGTTCTTGACTATTGTTTCCTTGTTTTATTTGGCGGAAAACCCCCGTTTCATTTAAACGAATTCAGAAGTGTAGGCATCTTGACATTGCGAGTAAACATACCGACTACGTGCGAGAATGCGTACATGTTTGTTGAAACTGCGGAATTTATATATATAATATTGTTTCTTTTAAATAAGTTGTTGTTCTGTCATTGAAATATATTGTATTTTAGCTTCGATTTATACTAATATGCAAATTCTATGTTCGCAAATTCTATGTTAGCATCGCTGAAAACTGTTCCATACTGATTTATGGTTTTTGTCTACACAAGTACATCTTCATAAACGTGTCAGTCCTTTTTCCATTTTAAACACTGGTATGAAGACGCACTGTTATAGATTCAGTTTTATTTAATATATACTTAAGGAAAAAAAAACGCTACTCGGGAATTTCCGTTATATAATGTATATATTCCACGTAATATTCCAGAGAAATCCCAAGACGTTTAGTAAAAAAAGAAGAGTTACATCTATCTATAGAAAGGACAAATCTGTGACATTGTATACTTTTAATCACAGTTCACTTTGTAACACAAACTTAATAAATGTTGAAGTTCCGCTTTAAAAATGTGAGCCATTTCAAAATTGTATTCAATGAAAAGCGATTGCAAATATTGTACATCGGCATTTGCTCACCTGCTTAAAGCTTTACTACAGAGTCTCTATATCAATCGATTTCTTCTTTGTAGGCGTGTCTTTATTTGTAACTTCATGTTCACCAGCTTAATAAACTACCATTTATTAAGAGGCAAAATAACTTAACCTATCTGAACGCAACTCAAGATGAATCAATACATATATAGTCCATCGTGTCGCACGTGTAAATTAACATTGCCTATATTATTGCATAGTATATGGCATCAATATGAAACTAATATTCCGCCTCAAAACAACCATATCTCGACTTGTTATTTAGCGCTTGATGAGTTTGTGTGCGCTAGTTATTATGTAATGCCTATTTAGTGTTAAAAATGCTACAATATATCAATAAAACGCCGTGGTCTAGTGGATAAACATATATCATAAAAGCGCAACGTCAGGTCACCACGAATGACCCTGACCCAAGTGTTTTATTTCATTGATTTCGGCTAGCGTTTTTGTATGCTTTGTTTCTTAATCGTCATTAGATCTAGACTCATCGAACCTTATATACAGATACATATGGAAGAGTACCATACACTCTTATCATACAGATAAATACTGAAGAGTATTATACACTCTCACCACACAGATACATATCGAACAGTACTATACACCATCACCACACAGATACATATGGAACAGTAATATACACCATCACCACACAGATACATATCGAACAGTACTATACACCATCACCACACAGATACATAGGGAACAGTAATATACACATCACCACACAGATACATATGGAAGAGTAATATACACCATCACCACACAGATACATATGGAACAGTAATATTCACCATCACCACACAGATACATATGGAAGAGTAATATACACCATCACCACACAGATACATATGGAAGAGTAATATACACCATCACCACACAGATACATATGGATGAGTAATATACACCATCACCACACAGATACATATGGAACAGTAATATACACCATCACCACACAGATATATATGGAACAGTAATATACACCATCACCACACAGATACATATGGAACAGTAATATACACAATCACCACACAGATACATATGGAACAGTAATATACACCATCACCACACAGATACATATGGAAGAGTAATATACAACATCACCACACAGATACATATGGAACAGTAATATACACCATCACCACAGAGATACATATGGAAGAGTAATATACACCATCACCACACAGATACATATGGAAGAGTAGTATACACCATCACCACACAGATACATATGGGAGAGTAATATACAACATCACCACACAGATACATATGGAACAGTAATATACACCATCACCCCACAGATACATATGGAACAGTAATATACACCATCACCACACAGATACATATGGATGAGTAATATACACCATCACCACACAGATACATAACACCATCACCACACAGATACATATGGAAGAGTACTATACAGTACACCATCACCACACAGATACATATGGAAAAGTAGTTTACACTCGTATCAAGCAAATACATAAAGAAGAGTATTATAAACTCTCACCACACAGATAGATATGGAAGAATACTGTACACACTTATCACACAGATACATATGGAAGAGTAATATACACTCTTATCACACATATACATATGGAAAAGTAATATATCCTCTTATTACACAGATACATATGGAAGAGTACTATATCCTCTTATTACACAGATACTTATGAAAGAGTAATATACACCATCATCACTCAGATACATATGGAAGGGTAATATATACTATCACCACACAGATACATATTGAAAAGTATTATACACTCTAACCACACAGATACATATGGAAGAATACTATACACTCTTATCACACAGATACATATGGAAGAGTACTATACACTCTTATCACGTATATACATATGGAAGAGTATTATACACTCTTATCACACAGATAAATATGGAAGAGTATTATACACTCTAACCACACAGATACATATGGAAGAGTACTATACACTCTAACCACATAGGTACATATGAAAGAATACTATACACTCTTATCACGTATATACATATGGAAGAGTATTATACACTCTTATCACACAGATACCTATGGAAGAGTAATATACACCATCAACACACAGATACATATGGAAGGGTACTATACACTATCACCACACAGATACATATAGAAGAGTAATATACAATCTTATCACACAGATACATACGGAAGAGTATTATACACTCTAACCACATAGGTACATATGAGAGAATACTATACACTCTTATCACACAGATAAATATGGAAGAGTATTATACACTCTTATCACACAGATACCTATGGAAGAGTAATATACACCATCAACACACAGATACATATGGAAGGGTACTATACACTATCACCACACAGATACATATAGAAGAGTAATATACAATCTTATCACACAGATACATACGGAAGAGTATTATACACTCTAACCACATAGGTACATATGAGAGAATACTATACACTCTTATCACGTATATACATATGGAAGAGTATTATACACTATTATCCCATAGATACCTATGGAAGAGTATTATACACTCTAACCACACAGATACATATGGAAGAGTAATATACACCATCAACACACAGATACATATGGAAGGGTACTATACACTATCACCACACAGATACATATAGAAGAGTAATATACAATCTTATCACACAGATACATACGGAAGAGTATTATACACTCTTATCAAACAGATACCTATGGAAGAGTATTATACACTCTTATCACACAGATACATATGGAAGTGTACTATACACTCTATCCACATAGATACATATGGGAGAATACTATACACTCTTATCACACAGATACATATGGAAGAGTATTATACACCATCACAACATAGATACATATTGCAGAAAAATATACACTCTTATCACACAGATACATATGGAAGTGTACTATACACTCTAACCACATAGATACATATGGGAGAATACTATACACTCTTATCACACAGATACATATGGAAGAGTATTATACACCATCACAACATAGATATATATTGCAGAAAAATATACACTCTTATCACACAGATACATATGGAAGTGTACTATACACTCTAACCACATAGATACATATGGGTGAATACTATACACTCTTATCACACAGATACATATGGAAGAGTAATATACACTCTTATGACAAGGCTACATAGAAAAGTAATATACACCATCACCACACAGATACATATGGAAGAGTAATATACACTCTTATGACAAGGCTACATAGAAAAGTAATATACATCATCACCACACAGATACATATGGAAGAGTACCATACACTATCACAACACAGATACATATAGAAGAATAGTGTACACACTTATCATACAGATACATATGGAGTAGTATACACCATCACCACGCATATACATATGTAAGAGTAATATACACTCACCTCACAGATACATATGGAAGAGTATTATACACTATTATCACACAAATACTTATGGAAGATACACTATCACCACACAGATACAAATGGAAAAGTAGTATAAACTCTAACCATACAAATACATATGGAAGAATGCTTTTGTCTACATATGGAAGAGAAGTATACTCTCTTTACTTAATGCAGGTCACCATTACAAACTTTGGCGTAACATTTGTTTCTAAATTAGTATTTTGTTAGCTCCGTTTTTATATCATCAATATATCAACTTCATACATATAAATATATCTAGATTCATATCAAAAGTATGTCACCTTGATCGACCTTGACCTACGTATTACTCTTTATTGATCCCAGTTAGTTCTAGCTTAGAACTGTACACTCATCTCATAACAAACGTATGTCACGTGGACCGACCTTGACCTATGTTTTACTCTTTAATGATCTCAGTTAAGGTTTTTGGTTAGCTCTAGCTTAGAACTGTACACTCATCTCATAAGAAACGTATGTCACTTAGACCGACCTTGACCTACATTTGACTCTTTATTGTTCCCAGTTAAGGTTTTTGGTTAGCTCTATCTTAGAACTGTGCACTCATCTCATAACAAACGTATGTCCCGTAGACCGACTTTGACCTACG
This sequence comes from Cyrtodaria siliqua, assembly GCA_037043455.1. NCBI lineage: Eukaryota > Metazoa > Mollusca > Bivalvia > Adapedonta > Hiatellidae > Cyrtodaria > Cyrtodaria siliqua. The sequence continues at coordinate 33,182 of JAWPHD010015665.1, read as the reverse complement.
TTTTACTCTTTATTGATTCCCTCCGGATTCCTAAGTATCCTTTCCCTCTCTCTGGGGCGGCTCTAAATAACCTATACTGTGTTGATGAGCCGTTAAGCAACATTCAATTCAATTCATTCATTGATTCCCTACCTAACCAGTCCTTCGGATGAGACTTTAAAATAATGTCTGCTTGCTAAAATGCCCAGTACAATACAGCGAGGGTATACGCACATTTTCTTTGAACTTAATATACTGACATATGAATCATCTGTAAAACTAGCACTCACTTAAATATGCTTGTTGGCTCGAAAATATAAAAAATATAAAATTTCCCTCATCGACGATTATACTGTCTTACCATCAAGATTACAGAGCGGGGCATCCGTGTACCATGGACACATTTTCAAGTACGTTTTAGATTGTTTATCAAGAACGTGTTGAGTGTTTATTACATTCACTATAAATAGAAACGCAACCACTCAATTTTAGACGAAATTAAAAATCAGTCAGGTTACAGGAAAGAAAACATGATTCCTAAAATATCACTGCCTGCAAGTAAATAACCTGACCGGAATAAATACAATTAAAAAGTAGGCGATTCGAACGCGAAAGAAGTAATCGCTCTCCCGTTTGACCACAAAACAATCTTATATCTGCATGTATTTACATACACCCAACTTGAGTTCTTCTACATTAAAAAAATCCTTTAACGAGTTATTTGGCATCAGTACATATAAGCCAATACATATATATACTATATTATAACTTCACACTTAAGTTATCGTAACCATGATCTATTTCTAACATACAAAAGCCATTTAAAACTCTTCTGCGACAAGGATTATCACAACCTGAATTATCTGGTTTACAAACGTTGTATATCCTTGGTCATGATCACTTTCATACAATTCTAATTAAAGACATTTTCTATAGTTTTTTCTGCATAACAGATTTTCTTTACACTTTTTGTACAGTAAGTCTGTTATTTATATAGACAGAAAAGGCAAAAATAATGGTAGGTCACCATGCTTGTTAAAATTTTAAAAAATAATTTGTCATATGAGTCAATCTGTCCAAAAAGTTGAACAAGTCCATGAAATAGCTAAATAAGGTATTTTTGAAGTCTAATCATTTATTCATTGGTCACAATTCTGCTAAAATTGTATTAAAGTAAAGAACATTTAATTACAATAACATTTAAAGCTCATCTTTATGAAAAACCTATATTTTTTACAAAATCTGTTGAGACCATTACCACAATCTATGCACAAATTAGCCCATAATGATACAATTTCCTTTTTTTTTTGTATGTTCCCAATAACAGATTTTTTTTAAACTTTCTAAGCACATAGTTTTACATATATAAAAACAAAATGTACAAAAAAATGATAGGTCCCCATGCTTGTTTAGAAACAAAAATGAAACCCTACCCCTATGCTAAAAGGCCAAGTTTTGTATGAAATTATATAGAAATTGTATATTTTCCATTTTTATTATGTTCCTAATAACAGAATTTGTTCAAACTTCCTAGGCACTTATTTGAACATATATTTAGACAATATATTCAATTAAATTTATAGGTCACCATGCATATTGAGATTTAATATTGGTTTTTGGAACCATACCATTATGCTTAATTTTTTTAATTTTGTTGGAATTTTTACAAAATGCTATATTTTTCCTATTTAATGTATCTAATAAAGACAATAAAAAAAAAAAAAATAAAAAAAAAAAATAAAAAATTCAATTTTGAGATTCTTGTAGTTGGATGCCTAAAAACAGACATGTTCGTGTCTCCATATGTTTAGACTATCTTAGCTGTATGCCTTAACGTGGTCCCACCTTAATTCCATTAATGTGGAAGCTTATATTAGCAGGATTTTATAGCGGATATTTCGACAATAAAACACATTTAAAAAACATGTTTACTGAAACAATGCATTAACTATTTTAAAATTACCTATTAAATGTTTTAATTTTACAATACGCAAACGTTTTAAGCCCAAATTAGAGTTTTATTTCACACCCCAGCCAACCCCGTTTTCGCTTCTTGGAGAAGGTTGTTGAATGGGGTATGAAAGTTAATACTCGGACCACGTAATGCGCCTATGAGTGTGACCTCGTATGTGTGCTTTTATTGGCGTAATTACCGACGTATATCATTATACTTGTTTGCCAAACATAATTAGAAAATGTATTATTAGTTAGGAGATCAAGAATATTTCTAACAATGCTTCCTTTTACAAACATGCATACGTGCAGACGCGCGCACGCACACAAAAACATTTTAATTAGGTTCCAATTATGGCTGCTGACCTTGTACATAACACCCTTGAAATAATGTCGTCTAAAAACAATGAAGTATTTCTATAAACGGACTGAAATAATAAGTTATTTATCCGCCTTATACACTGAAGAGACTTTCCAACAATGAAGGTGATTTCCTTCTTTGAGTTGCACGTACGCAAAAACAGCATTGCATCGGGTTAAGGGTTTTAATCATTTCATATTTGTTTGCCTTTTGTTGTCCTTGAGGTTGTTGTTCGTTTTATGCGTATTTTGATTGGCTGTGGTGCTTAATTGAATGCTACATTCCTGTTCGAATTTCATATCTGTGTTTAAAAAAGAGTATGAGAGTGGACCTTTGGAAACGGCCGAACACGACACGTCGAGAGGTAGGTAGCTAGTCTTCATCATCTGGCGACGCTTGATTTTTTTCATCAGAACTTTACCCAACTCGGCCAGATTGTTGATATCAATGAACGTTACAAAACACTATAGTTATGGGCTTTGATTTATATAAGTATGCTATATTTTGCATTGTTATCCCTGTAGCTTTTTCATCATTCATCACGAGTCCAGATTATTCATACTGATACAAGATCTCAATTGGGACAAGTTCAAAAACTAGATAAATTGGATCAGTAACATACAAGTTATGGCTCCTGATGCTTTTAAAATGTATGTTTTCCTCCGTTGGCACTCTAGCTCCTTCGCTTTTCATCTGATAGTGATCAATCTTTATCAGGATCATTAAAAGCTCGGAGGATTTTAAAAACTACACATATCGAACAAGAAAGAGTAGATAAAAGGGGCCTTGAATTACTTAAAAATGCTATAGTTTGCTTTGTCGGCTATCTTGCACCTTCATTTTCCATCCTGATCTGCAGCAATATCAACATGAGAGTTAATATTACTGAAATTTCAAACATGATTTAAAAACGGCTAGATCGCATACACCAGCATTATGGCTCTTGATGTTTTTAAACAATCCTATGTATTTATCTAACAACAACAAAAGAAAGAAGAACGTATTTATGACGAGCATCATGGGCTCTGTGCTTGCCATGTGAGCGCATATGTGGGGGGAAACAAATTTAAGGTATATTTACTAAGTTTATTAAGTGAAATGCACGACAAAACACATATGTGTGTTTATGCGGGAGAGACTTACTAGCCGGACCAGTTTCTGAGTGCAGGGATAGGCAGGTGGGTCAGGTTTTGTTGTTGGTGTCGTTGTTTTAAAATAAAAACAAATATATGCTACACTCGAAACTTTCAAATAGTCATACCTGTGAGAATGGATGGTTGATAGTTGAATGGGTGAACGACGTTTTATGTTGTTTTCAACACATTTTAGGCTATATATTTTTAGCGGTGGAGGCAGACCAACTAACTTTTGCTGGGTAGAACCAATAAAGTACTGTATACCTCCCGTCATCCGTAGGAATCGACACTGAAAGAGAAATCTTATATGAATAATTAAATCTGTTCAATTGTGTACACACTGCATTCCTTTATTGTTCATTCACATGACAGTTGATTGAATTCTTTTAACAACTGTACACTAAACCAAATTGCTAAGTACCAACCTAAGAATATGTCAATAATATTCTCAGTGTTTTGTGTATTTTGAGTTTGATCAGAGATTCGGTTAAACTGCAAAATAACGAGTATAAATCGTCTGCTCTGATTGCATGAACATATTTTAAAACTTTTAAGTCAATGTGTTTTCTTAAAAATAAGATATAACAATTATACTACTGGGTATATAGGATTATTAAGTACTTCGAATTAGTGAAGCTTTCGGTGTTCCTAATTCTAAAATATGCCAGTTAAAATTATTTTGACATCATGGTTTACTAGCATTACCACTACAAATGCGTTTGCAAAAGAAATTTTCGAAATATTTAATGTTAACGCTGAATTACAGTTACTTGAATTTCAAACAATATTCAATTTAAAGGGAAGTAATTTAAGATTATCCATATTTCATTTCTTTATTGAGGAAAATCTGCGATAAATGGGTCAAAGTTTTACGTTTTTTTCTATTATTTCATACCAATTTTAAGAATTTTATATCTTTAAGCGATCTTTGACTCATGTTATGTGTTTTATCAGTACATTTCATGTTTTCATATAAAGGGAGGGTAACTCTCAAAAGATGTAACAATTTAAACAAAAAATAAATATTTTACAAACTATGGGTCAAAACAAAATACCTATCATATATCTATTCTAAAATATATTTAAAATAAGAAAATTAGTTAAGATACAAAAGTTGTTACTTAGAAATGTTGTTCAGTGTATAGCTATAATGCTGCTTGATCTTGACCACTTGACCAGACACTTGGTCAAAACGATGCTCATAGCGCCCCCACTCCAGCAAAAGACAAAAACAAAACAAATCATCAAATCAATAGGGTCTGGCGAAAAATAACTTTCTCCAATAAGTGACTACATTTAAACAAAAGTAATTTAGAACACACTTGGAGGTGATTCTGTATATCCTTAAGTTTGTAAGATTTATGTTGAAAAGGTATGTAAAATGTGCCCCACCCCGACACCCTCACCCCTCCACCCGTCCCACCCGTCATTATGACACAATCATGTTGAATTATAAGGACAGTGAGGAAAATAGAAAACAACCCCCTTCCCCTCGCTCTCCTTATACTAATACGCAATTATGCAGTATTGGACGGGGTTAAAAAAAAAACGAAAAAAAAATACAAACAGTTTGTTTTCCTTCCTGGTGAATATTTAAGAGCGTTTTCTAATTGTTGTCTTGTGAAGTGGATCCCTTTTGAATACTCATCATCATCAAGTCAAGGACTTCCTGTCTTGTCTTAATTACGCGCACATTTTCCGTGTGAGTATTTGTGACCACAAGGACGAAGAGCTAAATATAAATGAAATTGTTCTCGTATCGGAACTGCATGTAAGTCATAATGTCGTCATTCGTTTTGTGCCCGGTTCGTTTTTCTCTGCAAATTGGGTATTTCATTTTGACGCGTTTCTTGTGTGTATATATTGGTGCTGGCCTTTGTTCTGGTCACTTGAGAATTTGTAATCAGGCAGATTACTTGTGTGTGACCTCCAACACCCCCCCCCCTCCCCCTCTCCACTCCTCCCCCTCCCTTCACTATGCTGTAATATCTTATATATATTTGTGCATATGGATAATATATACATTATTTATATAGTGTTTCAATACCGTCGAGAACTAGTTTACATGATTGTAATTATGTTTCTAAGTGATATGTTATATTTACCTCCTTTTAACTATATTGTATAGTTATCTACATACTTGTTAAATATTTCCTATTCGTGGATGCTTTTACATTTGTTTTAAAACAAAGTTGTTAGTCTTGTTCAGAAGTATCCTTCACTCACTGGTTCCTGTACCCGGAGGACCACATATGTCTATTACCTAAGATTGTTTTTGTTGCTTTTACATGCATGAAGATAAGAGAATTATTGATTTACTCCTCACGACATTAAGAGGGAGAAAAACGTAACGGAAGAAGCATTTATTGTGCAAAGGGGTTGTTGTGTTCTAATTTTGTAAGATCGCTTGCGTAAGGTCAAATGGCATTATAGGTTATCACGACTGCCCCATAGAGAGGGAAGGGATGCATAGGAATCCAGGAAACTGCACTTCTATTACTAACGAATAAATTTGAACCTGTGGTTCTTCTAATGTGCTCGGAGAATAGACTCCGAAGCTTATGGCCGTCCGGTTCACGTCCACAGCCGACAGACAAGGATAGTATAATTATGTATGTAGTGTATTGCCCAAGAACACACCGACAAAACTCAGCGGTGCCGCTAAGTCTTGAACCTTGGCTTTCCAGCATTGGAACGGTCAATGACAAAAAAAGGTCGTTATGGGTTTAAATCAAAGTCAACCGTGCTATCCACTGGGTCACGCCATCTCCTCTGCGTGAGGTAAAACTAGCTGTTAGTATTACTTGACATTATGTATATGATGTATTTAATAGCATCTAATAAATACATTTTTTCATAATGGTAGCACGTAATAAATGAGTCTTTACAAAGATTGTATGTAATAAATAAGTATTTTCATAATGATAGCACGTAATAAATAAGTCTTTACATAATGACAGCACGTAATAAATAAGTCTGTACAAAGATAGTATGTAATAAATAAGTCTTTTCATAATGATAGCACGTAATAAATAAGTCTTTACATAATGACAGCACGTAATACATACGTCTTTACATAATGACAACACGTAATAAATAAGTCCTTACATAATGATAGCACGTAATAAATAAGTCTTTGCATAATGACAGCACGTAATACATACGTCTTTACATAATGACAGCACGTAATAAATACGTCTTTACATAATGACAGCACGTAATAAATAAGTCCTTACATAATGATAGCACGTAATAAATAAGTATTTACATAATGACAGCACGTAATAAATAAGTCCTTACATAATGATAGCACGTAATAAATAAGTATTTACATAATGATAGCACGTAATAAATAAGTATTTGCATAATGACAGCACGTAATACATACGTCTTTACATAATGACAGCACGTAATAAATACGTCTTTACATAATGACAGCACGTAATAAATAAGTCCTTACATAATGATAGCACGTAATAAATAAGTCTTTGCATAATGATAGCACGTAATAAATAAGTCTTTACAGAGATAGTACGTAATAAATAAGTATTTACATAATGATAGCACGTAATAAATAAGTCTTTGCATAATAACAGCACGTAATACATACGTCTTTACATAATGACAGCACGTAATAAATACGTCTTTACATAATGACAGCACGTAATAAATAAGTCCTTACATAATGATAGCACGTAATAAATAAGTCTTTGCATAATGATAGCACGTAATAAATAAGTCTTTACAGAGATAGTACGTAATAAATAAGTATTTACATAATGATATCTTGTAATAAATAAGTCTTTACATAATGATAGCACGTAATAAATAAGTATTTACAGAGATATTATGTAATAAATAAGTCTTTCCATAATGATAGCACGAAATAAATAAGTCTGTACAAAGATAGTATGTAATAAATAAGTCTTTTTATAATGATAGCACGTAATAAATAAGTCTTTACATAATGACAGCACGTAATAAATACGTCTTTACATTATGACAACACGTAATAAATACGTCTTTACATAATGATAGCACGTAATAAATAAATATTTACATAATGATAGCACGTAATAAATAAATATTTGCATATTGATAGCACGTAATAAATAAGTCTTTAAGAGATAGTATGTAATAAGTATTTACATTATGATAGCTTGTAATAAATAAGTATTTACATAATGATAGCACGTAATAAATAAGTCTTTAAAGAGATAGTATGTAATAAATAAGTCTTTACATAATGATAGCACGTAATAAATAAGTATTTACATAATGACAGCATGTAGTAAATACGTCTTTACATAATGATATCACGTAATAAATAAGTCTTAACATAATGACAGCACGTAATACATACGTCTTTACATAACGATAGCACGTAATAAATAAGTCTTTACATAATGACAGCACGTAATAAATACGTCTTTACATAATGATAGCATGTAATAAATAAGTATTTACATAATGATAGCACGTAATAAATACATTTTTACATAATGACAGAACGTAATAAATACGTCTTTACATAATGACAGCACGTAATAAATACGTCTTTACATAATGACAGCACGTAATAAATAAGTCTTTACATAATGATAGCACGTAATAAATAAATATTTACATAATGACAGCACGTAATATATACGTATTTACATAATGACAGCACGTAATATATACGTATTTACATAATGAAAGCATGTGATAAATAAGTCTTTACATAATGATAACACGTAATAAATAAGTATTTACATTATGATAGCACGTAATAAATAAGTATTTACATAATGATAGCACGTAATCAATAACTTTACATAATGATAGCACGTAATAAATACGTCTTTACATAATGATAGCACGTAATCAATAACTTTACTTATCACATAGCATGCGGTGTGGGAGTGTAATAACACCATTCAATATTTTCGATATTCCACTAGTGGTATAACATAACGTTAATGACGTCATGGACGTCACGTTAATGTACGTTTTCTGACGTAATGTGACGTTATAAGTTATAAAATCTAACATTAGTTCTCATTCATTATTGAATTTATTAAACTCGTTAGCAAAAATGATATAATGGTCGGCAAAAGCCTCGCATTATATCATTTTGCCAACTCGGTTAATACATTCAATAATGATTGAGTAGTCATGTAAGAGATAGCCTGTAATAAATTAGTCTTTACATAGTGACAGCACGTAATAAATAAGTCTTTACATTATGATAGCAAGTAATCAATACGTATTACATGCTAGTATGATACTAGTAGAAATGTATGTATTACACGTCAAACCTCAAGTTATGAAGACAAGTTGAACATTGTTGAGGCCATCCCAGGGGGTCCTTGTTCCCCAGATGCCTTAAAGTAATGGCCATTGTTCCCCAGATCCCCAAAAGTATTTGTCAAAGTTCCCCAAAAGTATTTTGCCCATATTCCCTAGATCCCTAAAAGTATTTACACTGTTCCCTAGATCCCCAAAAGTGTTAAACATAGTTCCCTAAAAGTACCAAATATTATTCGTTTAATAACCCTTATGTAAAACATGCCCGTCCGTCCGTCGTCCGTTAATGTTTACCTTGTGAACACTTTAGGGCCTTCATTATTATTCCGATTTTTACGAAACTTTGCCAGTGTCTTTATATCAATGAAAGCTCGGAAAAGTTCGAAAACCAGCTAGATCGGATTAATTTCATTATGGCCCTTGTTTTGCTGAAAAAATGCCATTTTCTACCTTGTGAACACTCTAGTACCTAGTATTATTTGATCTTTACCAAACTTGCGCAGATTGTTAATACAAGTAAAAGCTCGGACGTGTTCGAAAATCAGCCAAATGGGATTAGTAAGAGCAGAGTTATGGTCCTTGTTTTTTTCTGAAAAAAAGCTATATTCTGCCTTGTGAACACTCTAACACCTTTATTTATTACTTGATCTTTACCAAACTTACAAAGATTGTTAATATCAATGTAAGCTCAGAAAAATTTGAAAAACAGCCAAATCGTATTAGTAACACCGAAGTTACGGCCATTGCTTCAGTTAAAAATGCTGTATTTAGTTTTAGAAAAGTAGTCCCCACAATTTTTGTTTACGGACGGACGGACAGACAGACGAACGACGCACCACGGCATAAGCTCTACTGCTACTTATCCGTGCAGTGCAGTTGCTGATCAGTTGCGCTAAAATGGACACAAATGGCAAATGTTCATCGCCGTGCAAACGCTTTCAGCTGAACAGGAAAGTTGCGGATATTTTTGAAGAGAGCGTCCAGTTGAGCCATGGGCACAACTAAAAGCCGGCATAAAAGGGAATACTGAAAGCCGTCAGCAGTCAGCTGTGACCAGCAGTCCAAATGTTATGTTTTAAAAGTAAATTATAGCAAGTATACATAAAAATTGGGTACTTTTTCATTTGTTTCCTTTAGGACACTGTTCCCTAGATCCCTAAAAGTAGGCCTTTGACCCCTGGATCCCTTAAAATAATTGGCAATGTTCCCCAGAACCCTAAAAGTAATTGGCCATGTTCCCCAGATCCCCAAAAACACTGGGAGGGCCTCATTGTTATTGTGGTGAATCTACATACGGCGGGCTGTTAGCCTCACAACATCGCCGATTCATTTCTATATCCACGGACTCCACGGACTCCACGCCACGGACTCCACGGACTTCACGGACTAAACGGGTGTTCCGGGACATTGACTACACGAACGTACTGACACGGCACTTCAACGACCCGACTTCAAACTGTAAGTATCACCATACGTATCGCATATTATATTCTATGTGTTGACCACTCGATTCACCACACTGGCGACGAGGATAATCTTCGAGCTCACTCTTTGCGTTCAACATATATATATAACTATGTTGAAAATCTTTTAATTTGTATTTATCGGATATTTTCATTTCGGTAAAATGCCATTTTAAGGGACACATGAGTGTTTCGTATTTCGTCATTTGCTTTTGCCTTTAGTCATTTGAGGTATTCAGACAAAGATCGCTGATACTGTTTTGCCTTAAATAATTTGATGAGGTTTTCTATTAAGGCGCGTAGACATTATTATGATATTTTACTTTTACTTTCCTTGCATTTGTATTTGTATTCTTTTTAGTGGAGTGCGTGGTTCAGTGGTAGAGCGCCGAACTTCAGATCGAAAGGTCGTGGGTTCGATCCTCGCCATGGCCATGTTATTTATCCTTGAGCAAGATAATTAATCCACATTGCTTAGTACTGGTTCTACCCAGGAAGCCTGCACATAATCTTCGAAAGGGGGTGTTGCCGTATCGATAGATAGATAAATAGATAGATAGATAGATTTTTCTGTTGTAATGTGGGGAAATAGTCCCCCACCATGGTTCACGTTAGCCTTGAATGAGCTCACCACCAAACTCGGTGAGGTCACAAAAACTCTAGATGTACCACAACCGGCGCCATCACACACTGTGTTGCCGACACCAGGTTTAAAACCAGCGCACACTGTGTTGCCATCAACAGGTTTTAAACGGAACCTAACAAACAGTTCCCGTTGACAGCATTCATGTAACACCCCAGTCAAGTGGCTTTCCATACCATGGTCACAACTTCTCAGTGCGGTCACCCACCAATCTTATGGTCAACGTCAAAGCACCTACACATTCCAATGAAATTGACGCCAACAGTGTTCCAGTGTGTATGACATACAACATCAACCCAGGTACCTACACACCTGAATCACCAACTATAGGTACCTCACAAATGGTCAACTACACGCTAGCATCAGGTACTCGTGCAACAGTTGCGAGTAACCCAATAATAAATTACACCCCTGCGACAATTAAGTATACGTCAGCTGTGAGTTGCACAGTTGCTGATAAACCAGTTGAAACGGACATTAATGTGCAGAGCTCCAAAGTCAACCACCCTGACATACACCATCGTTTGTCAGAGAATGCTTGCCATGAAATCCCAAAATCAATGGATTAAGAACAGCTCCCCGTCATATACCATAAAGTGCCAGTAAGTGCTGTGAGTTTTGATAGTTACCGCTTCAAAGCTGATGTACAGTTGCATCGTCCAGCCTTACAAGGGGGAGGAGATTTATATATTGCATATTATCATGTCCGCCACCACCTCACTTTGTTCAATGAAACTGACAGTTACAATAGTTTCAAAACAGAATGCATCCCAGTTGGCGCTCCAACGAGAACGCCACTTGATACACATTGTAAACCAAGTGAACCTGGAACAATCGTTACTGGTTGTGACTAGCATTGCAGCACTTAATATCTAGGTATATCTCTGTCTGCAGTTTCCGGTTACAGAAATCGGGTTGACTATCGTGGAATCTCTTAACTTAGATGGTGCCACTATCCGGCAAGCTGTAGTTTTGGAATGCGTTAGTTCTACTCTCCCAACAGGTTATTCTCGCGGTAAAGATGAACTTGCTTTCTGTAATGCAGTTCACATGTGCAGATGGTTAAATTGTAATGCATGTTTTGTTCTCTGGACTATGACGTGGGCTATGTCACAGTCGGTCACTCGGGACCGGTTTTCTCTGTGGAGGTTACAAGATTCAGATAAAGGAGGAGGCGAAGTAGAATATGGTCAATCTGCATTTAGATTTGTAAATAGTTCAAGCATTATTATTTTCAAAAGTTTTCCTCATATTGTCACCCTTCCATCACATTTGTGGTCCATTATAAACATGTTCGTAGTTTTAGTTGCCATGTGTTGGTGGAGTGGTTGGTTGATTACTTGAAATACGTTTACAGTCGGCCAGTTGAGTCAGTTTATGTCGTACTCTGTATTGTTGTCATTTAGTTAGACGGTCGTTGAACTGACTTTCTATCTGGTAATCAATAAAGAGGTTTCTGAATTATATTGATTGGGTTGTTTTAATGCAAATTTAAACTGTTGTTCATTGCTAGCTTAGACAGTCCTGACTTTCTAGAACAGACCAATGACATATTTATCTCTGCATGCATACACTTATATTCATATGCCACCACCTTTCACACATTTCATTCATAAGCATGCTAACATAACTAATATCACCCATCCTGTATATAAATCGCATTCATTGTATGAGTTGTTAATGCTCCTGGTTTCCTTTTACAAGTCACAACGTTAAATGCGTCACCAAATTGTCACCATCATAAGTCTTCCATATACTTCACATTATGTCGTGTATGGTGAAGCTCCTTCTGTCAGAGTAGTTCCGCTAACTTGACAACTTAATAAGGTATGTGAGAATCTGTATCTGTATCTGCGGGATACTCCCATCCTTCATATTCAATTTGAAGATCATAGGGAGGCGCAAGTCGGCGAACAATTAAAGTTTGGGGGGGGGGGGGGAGTCTGGACTTGAAGGGGGAGGGAGGGGGAGGGGGAGGGAGTCTGGACTTGAACACTTGAAGACTGCTCTCTTTGGTGAGTAACGGTAGTTCATTCCAGTATCGTATGGTTCTTGGAAAGTAAGAGTTTTGGTGGGAGTTAGTATTTGAAAATGGGATAACAAAGTTCAGATTACGTGATGGTTGCAGATGGTGATGATCAACACATAGTAAGTTGAATTTTGTTAAAGATGATGAGAGATGTCACTTGTCGTCTGTAGTCTAAGGTAGGCCATTTTAGTTCTTTTAGAACTGAAGTGACCCTACTTTGATAATTATAATCACTGCAGACAAATCCTTTAGTTCCTTTTGTATCATCTCCACTTTCTGTGTTAGGTCTTTTTGCCAGGGTGCCATATGGAGGAGCCGTATTCGACTTGGGGTTTTACATATGTTGTATAGGCTGATTCTTTGACTTTTCGATTTCTAATTTTGATGTTCCTTTTAACAAAGTTTAGGGTGTTGTTTGCTTTGTTAATAATATTATTTAAGTGTGGGGTTCAATCTAGGTTTTTGTTTATAGTTATGCCTAGGTATTTTGCATTATCAGTAGAGATTAAGGTTTGTCCATGTAACGTGTAGGGATATATTATTTTATTTATTTTGCGTGATAAGCGTATTATTTCGCATTTATCAGGATTGAATTCCATGAGCCATTCATTTTCCATTTTTCTAGTTTTAATAGATCAGACTGAAAAGTTTCAGCATCACTTTCAGATTTGATGGTAAAGTTTACAATAGTGTCATCAGCAAAGAGTCAGACAGAGCTATGGATATCTATGGGCCTGTCATTTATAAAACAGAGAAAAAGAGAGGGGCCAAGAACAGAGCCTTGGGGCACACCTGAGGGGACATTACATCTATCAGACTGCTTTCCTTCAATTAGGACTAATTGTGATCTATGTGTGAGAAAATATTTATCCATTGGATGGTATATGGATCAATTCCGAGTCTGTGAAGTTTAAGTATAAGTAGATTGTGGTCTACTTTATCAAAGCTTTGGAGAAGTCCATAAACAATAAGATCAGTTTGTTTCTTGTTATCTAAGTTATCAAACAGTCACAGCTATGCTTAGAGCGAAAATCATGCTGGAAATTATATAAGAGGTTATGTTTGTCTAAGTGGGACATCATCATGTTGGGGACAATGATGTGTTCAATTATTTTGCTGGTGATACATGTTAATGATATGGGTCTATAGTTGGCTGCCTTGCATTTGGGTCCTTTTTTGAATACTGGAGCTACATGGGCTTTTTCCCAGTCTTTGGGATCTTTTCCTGTTTTGAATGACGAGTTGAAAATTGTTGTTAGCATTGGGGTGATTTCTTTTTCTAGTTCTTTTAAGATCCTAGGTGTGATTTGGTCCGGGCCTGCTGCTTTATTTGGGTTTAGATTAAATTTAGGAAAAGTTTCATTAGCCTACCCCTTGAACTTTTGGCATTTGAGGGGCATTACTGTTAGGAAAGTTTTTCAAGTTTTGTTTGTTCAGCTAAATGGCTTAGTTTTAGAGGTGTGGGTGGAGTGAATGCTGATTGAAAATATCTAGGCTTTTTAAAATATTTGCCTTATCGTTTGGATCTGTGAAGTTTATGACATTTTCTTTAAGTGGGGCTATTCCCGAACTTTCTGTATTGTTGTGTTTTATAAATTTGTAGATTTTTTTCCAAAAGAGAAATCTAAAAAGAAGAATATATTATATATTCTGTGATGACTTATAGAAATTTCCCAGTTTGAGAAAATCTATAACATATCCCTTCCTCTACTGTGCTATCTCGCCTAGTGTGCAAGATAGCACAGTAGCCAAATGTTATGAACTAAACGATAGACGTCACGATATTACATCATGAACTGACGTCATGATATTAATTCGCGCTGTCGCCAAAGGAGTGACAGAAGAAGAAATACTTGTGTCAAAAGACGATTGGAAAGAAATTCATCACAGAGTATATATATTATATAGTTTAATTAACATTTTTGTCGTGATACGGAAAATAATTCACTCGCGAGAAATATTCTTGCGATATAGAAACTCGTGCGAAAACGCACTCGAGACTCTTTCTTACTCGGTAGTTATTTCCCGTATCACTTCAACAATAACTTACTGTAACTTACTGTTCCGAGGCCAATGGTAAGCCTGTGGCTTCTGGAGGCCCATCTCTTTGGTTGTTTAACAGTAGTGTGTCTACTGCGCAGGCTTGGGAAATAACTAGCATCAAATTGTATTTGATTATTATGCCAATGTTTGTTTAGTCTGCTCTTAAAGGCTTTCACACTCGGTGCTTGGACAACACTTTCTGGTAGGAAATTCCAGTCTTCCACTACCCTAATACTAAAGGATTTTTTTCTGCGTTCAGTTTTGGCTTGTTTTTTAAAAAGTGTTAAGGTATTCCCTCTCGTTCTAGTATATGTTGCTAAAGGGAGTAAGTTTTGGATTGATGATATATCGAATCCTCTAAGGATCTTAAAGACCTGCAGCATGTCTGTACGTAACCTCCGGTATTGAAGTGTAGGAATACCTAAGGATCTTAGCCTTTCATTATATTCTAGGTTGTTTAAAGACGATAACATTTTTGTGGCCCTACGCTGAACATTTTCTATAGCGATTTGGTGGTTTTTTTTAAGTACGGGGACCAAACTGTACTGGCATAAATATATTCTAAATGGGGTCTTACTAAAGCTTTAAATAGTGTCAAAAATATATTCTTGCCTAGATACGTTAAGGTTCTCATAATTATTCCTATATTTCTATTCGCTAAGGCTATTTTGGAGGAGTGTTGAAGGGCAGATTACTGTCAGTTATCACCCCCACAGCCTTCTCCTCTGAAAAATTTATAAACAAGTCCCTACGATTTTCCCTGTCTTTCATAAATACTCATTCAGATTTATTACAAGGTTAGCAATTACCAAAATGTATACCCTGCTTTGCACCGTTAACGGTCAAACACATCTTATTGGAATGTGTAGACTTTGATCCTATGCGTCAAAGGTACTACAATGTTAATACTATGAAAGAGTTATTTGATACTATAGATTTTAGTCTTGTTTTAGATTTCCTAAAAGAGATCAGACTATATAAAGCATTTTAATGTGTTCTTATATGTATTTACTTGTTTATATACCCGTTGACGTGCTTTTGTCGATTTACATATATAGTTTATATTACTACCATATCATCCCTTATTTTTTAATAGTTTTATCTTTATATATTTACATTAATTTTTAATTAATACTTCATTTCTTCATTTTTCATCAGTTTGTGCGCACAATATGACCTATTTATGTGTCGACGTGCTGTAAAACATCATTCATTCATTCATTCATTCTGTCTTTCATAAAATAGTTCTCAGTAGTTATTGATTTGCCAATATGCATTCTTTTACACTTTTTTGAATTAAATTCTAGATCCCAAGTTTTTGACCAGTCACAAAAATTGTCAGTAGTTCTCTGTAATTTATCTACGTCTTCTTGGGAATTTATAACTGAATATGTTTGGTATCATCTGCAAATAGCTTGACTACTGTTTCAGCTACCTCGGGGAGATCATTTATGAAGACAATGAAAAGGGTAGGACCTAACAAAAAAAACTGAGGTACCCCGCTGTATACTTGTTCAGATTTTGAGTGATTTCCATTTATAACCACCGTTTGAGGTCTGTCCCGTAGGAAGTCTTTCACCCATTCCAAAACCTTCCCCACAATACCATAACCTTCTAATTTAGTTAGCAGCTTAATTGTGTTATGTAGTAATGTATCAAATGCTCTCCTAAAGTCATAGAATATTACATCAAGCTCTTGGCCACTATCAAATGCATCAGACCAATCTTCCAGTACTTCTAATAATTGAAGAGGACATGATTTGCCCTTCATAAATCCAAACTGGTGTATTGAAAATAAATTGTTACTTTGCATGTGATCTATAATACTCTTTTTGATAATTTTTTGCATTATATTTGAAACAATAGGGCATAAGCTTATTGGTCTATAGTTTTCTGGAGATTGTTTATTTCCTGATTTAAAAATTGGTGTTATATTTGCTATTTTCCAGGAACTTGGTACTATTGATTTATTTAATGACTTGTTGACATTTTTTGTTAACGGCTTTGTTAATTCATTTTAACATTCAACTATCCCTTTGGGGTGTATACCATCTGGGCCAGCTGATTTATTTGGTTTTAATTCCTTGATTGCTAGCAGAACATCGTTCTCAGTTATGATAATGTTGTCAAGCATGGAGTTAACCTTCTAAGAGGGAAAGCTGGGTTGCCATTTAGTTCGTTATGTTTGAAAAAAACTGGCAAAGTATTGATTAAAAATATTTGCTCTCTTGGTCATGACATCTATGACTATGTTCCCATATTGGTCAATTAGTTGTCCTATTGTAGTTTTGGTTTTATTTTTTGATCTTACAGAATAATTTATTGTTACTATTTATCCGAGTTGCAAGGTCTTTAACAATGTTAATTAATCTCTATTTATTACGTCGATCTGTCTGATAAAAGTTTCTGTTAATATGTTAAGGTAACGATTTAGATCCAAACGTTCCTGTGAAACGCAGCTGATCACCACCATCCAAGGAATCGCCAGCCAACTACGCTCTGGAAAAGATCAGGTAGACGTTATTCTACTATAAGCTGGAGCATTATGGAGTGAGAGGCGAAACCCTACAGTGGATCCAGTCATTCATCAGCTATAGGAAACAACAAGTCCGGCTAGAGGGGTCCACATCATCACAGGCAAACGTTTTGTCAGGAGTACCCCAGGGAACAGTACTGGGCGCATTACTGTTTCTGGCGTTTATCAATGACCTACCAGAGTCTACATCTTCGGAAACTAGGTTATTTGCAGACGATGGACTCTTATACAAACATATAAGGTATACAACAGATTCAGACGCACTACAACAGGACCTCGAGTCCCTTGAAGAATGGGAGACTAAGTGGCAGATGAGTTTTCACCCTGAGAAATGCCAGGTAATCCACATCTGTACCAACAAGCGGTTTCAACGTAAAGCAACATACAGATTGCATGGACATCAACTTGAAGCAGTGGACTGCGCCAAATATCTTGGAGTCACCTTCAGTGAAGACTTATCATGGAAGACCCAAGTGGACACAGCAGCCAAGGCTTCAAGGACCCTGGGTTTTCTCGGAAGAAACCTATACAACTGCACCAAGG
Organism: Cyrtodaria siliqua; assembly: GCA_037043455.1. Taxonomy (NCBI): domain Eukaryota; kingdom Metazoa; phylum Mollusca; class Bivalvia; order Adapedonta; family Hiatellidae; genus Cyrtodaria; species Cyrtodaria siliqua. Next base: position 15,207 of record JAWPHD010015665.1, on the reverse strand, counting down.
AGGTCAGATATAGAACTTACAAGTCCCTTGTACGTCCAACCCTATCATATGCCGCAGCAGCATGGGATCCTTACCTCGCAGGGGACATCAACAAGCTGGGAAAAGTAAAGAGAAGAGGAGCTAGGTTTGCCCTTAACAACTATTGGGACAAAACACCAGGCTGTGTGACAAGAATGGTAAGGGACCTTGGCTGGCAGACATTAGAAGAGAGAAGATGCAAACAGAGGCTAACAATGCTCTTCATAATACAGCATGGACTTGTAGATATGGCACCAGAAGATATACTGCGCTTCAACGACCGCAGAACCAGGGGAGGCCAGCGATTATACCAACCAGCAGCCCCTCAGAATGTCTACAAGTACTTCTACCCTCGTACCACACGCGAATGGCTGCAATCACCGACATCAGATATCATTAGAAGACTTCAAGGCTGCTCTTGACACCACCACTGCAGCCTTATTCTTCCGAGCGTAGTATCAGCAACGCCATGTACATAGTTTTAATTGTAAAATACCATCGCTTTTAACATTTTGGAGGATGATCGCTGTCTCATCACCTCAGTAAGGTCAACATTACAGTCTAAGAAGACTCATGACCTAGCTTTTATTGGAAGAAGAAGAACTAATCATCCTTAATAAGTTAAATTATCTCTGCTAATTTTACATTTAGAATAATCAAAGAACTAATTATTTTAGAGCCATACTGTAGACAAACCGCCTGAATTGTAATTGTAATAGGGCTCTGTATCAATTTTCGTCCCAGATTGTAGGTGACAGCTAAACTGTTCTTGTGTTTTATTCTGTTCAAATTTATAAGCTCATCAAGGGAAGTAACTCCAAGCGACGACGGACAAGTTCAGTAAATTACGGAAATTACAAGTATAAATTGTCAAATTTCATTTTGTCTGTTTGTTTAATAATAGTAATATTGTTGTGAATTTGATGAATATTTTTTTTGTTATTGGCGTTGACTGTCATTGTGTAATTGCGTAGAAATTCGTTACGCAACGTTATGCATCTCGATGATTCGGTCATAGACAACATCGCCCTAAAAGTCAGTGACATAGCTCTCTTCATTTAGATCGAACCCCAACTCCCATATAATAAATATACTTAAATTGGTTCATCAAGATTTTTTTATTTTATTTTTTATCTCCCACCATTTCAAATCCTGTGCTGAAATTTTGGCGAGTTGCAGGCCTATCTCCTCAAGCACTTTTCCTGCTAGTAGCTGAATCATTTATCTACTGTGCATTTCATGGTACCTAAGCTATGCCTCGAATATGAATCAAGATTTTCTTTTATTACTTAGCCATCCGCTAAGCTTCGTAAAGCCAGAAATTCATTTTGAACCCCCATGTTTACATGTAATTTTATTGACGGCCGAAAACCAAAATGGCAACGGCGGAACATTCCATTTTTCTAGGGTAGCGCGACTTAAAAAATCAATTGACCAACTGGTGTAAATAACAAAATATAAACGCAGTATACTATTTACCTACTTTTATTTGCTAGATATAATGGTTTCCATTCCAAAATAAAGGATAACTTAAGTATGATTGATTGCTGGAGGTGCTGAACATTGAACAACAACACCACTCTGCATAACCTACGCTTTACTTGGTACATGTGAACCCTAGAAACAGACATGCGCAGACGACAGTTTCTAAAAATAAGGCCGCCATATTGTGTAGTAAAGCGTAGGTTATGCAGAGTGGTGTTGTTGTTCAATGTTCAGCACCTCCAGCAATCAATCATACTTATCCTTTATTTTGGAATGGAAACCATTATATCTAGCAAATAAGAGTAGGTAAATAGTATACTGCGTTTATATTTTGTTATTTACACCAGTTGGTCAATTGATTTTTTAAGTCGCGCTACCCTAGAAAAATGGAATGTTCCGCCGTTGCCATTTTGGTTTTCGGCCGTCAATAAAAATTTTTTTTTTATTTTTTATCTCCCACCATTTCAAATCCTGTGCTGAAATTTTGGCGAGTTGCAGGCCTATCTCCTCAAGCACTTTTCCTGCCAGTAGCTGAATAATTTATCTACTGTGCATTTCAGGGTACCTAAGCTATGCCTCGAATATGAATCAAGATTTTCTTTTATTACTTTCTGTATGTTTTCATACCTGACATGGTTGAATAGAATGAAAACGGACGCTCCTGAATCTGTTTTCAATCTTCGTGTAGCCATCCGCTAAGCTTCGTAAAGCCAGAAATTCATTTTGAACCCCCATGTTTACATGTAATTTTATTGACGGCCGAAAACCAAAATGGCAACGGCGGAACATTCCATTTTTCTAGGGTAGCGCGACTTAAAAAATCAATTGACCAACTGGTGTAAATAACAAAATATAAACGCAGTATACTATTTACCTACTCTTATTTGCTAGATATAATGGTTTCCATTCCAAAATAAAGGATATATAAGTATGATTGAATGCTGGAGGTGCTGAACATTGAACAACAACACCACTCTGCATAACCTACGCTTTACTTGGTACATGTGAACCCTAGAAACAGACATGCGCAGACGACAGTTTCTAAAAATAAGGCCGCCATATTGTTTTAAATTTTACAATGTAAACAACAAGCAGACGGCACGTACTACCCCCCCATTCCCGCACCCTTATACCCCCCTGCCACCCCCACTACTAACACCCCCACTCTCTACTACCCCACTTCCCACCTGTTTCTCCACTACCCCCCTCAAATATTTAAATATTTTTACAGTGACATACTTTGAATTGTTCTACTTGGTTTTCAATGTAAAAAATAAATAAAAAAATACATACTCTATACCATATATACTTGCTGTATACCAGATATCGTCATTTTTATGTTAGTTCTTTAATATATCTAAATCAAAACTAGTCAACAAATAAATAGTTTTGCCGGTAGAGAAGCTTACCCCTTTGCCTTAAATATTCTGTGTTTACATTGTTTCTATTCTCAGTAACAAGTGTCACATGACCGTTACTAAATATAGACTGAAATGGGCCGGTCATCTGAGCCGAATGTAGTAGTTATCGTCATCTTCAGTTTAATACCGAATAACCCATGTTTGGGATGATGAAAACTTGTGAAGTTATTAATTGAAACATAAATATATCATTGCATTTGAATACATACAATTTAAAATGATTTTTCAAATGTAGCATCGGATGTAATTTACTTCACTTCGACGTTCATAAGTTAAAGGAAAATAACTGTCCGCAAATTAAAATGATTGACGTGTACTTGTTGTCTCCCTTGACTGAAAAGTGTTTAGCGCATGCTTTTAGCTTTTTGGGCATGTCAGACTGATTCAATGGTTCGACGTAAAGGGTCAGATATTTTAAAAGGAAATTTTCCTGCGCATGCGCATTAGTGCATGATTCCCCCGAATGTGTTTTGTTTATAACAGTATATATATAGGTAAACGGGATTGGTTTGAGAGTGTATGTTAACATTTCTATAATATTTTTTGCTCTCAAATCGTCTGATGATAGACTATGTAGTGATTTGTAAAGTGGGGTCGAAAAATAATCACAACATCGAGCGTTTTATTGATAATGACGAAATCTGGTGAATGACGATAACTGGTATACAACCAGTATAGAGAGTAACTATGTATTTTTTTTATATTTTTTTTTACATTGAAAACCAAGTAGAACAGTTTATAGTATGTCATTGAAAACATATTTAAGGAGGGTAGTAGAGAAACAGGTGAGAAGGTGGGTAGTAGAGAGTGGAGGGGAATGGGCTGGTAGGGTGTGGGCGGGGTGGGGTACGTGCCGTCTGCCTGTGATAATAAGTAATAAAAAAATATATTGATTCATATTTGACGCACAGGTACCCTGAAATGCACAGTACACAATGTTACCAACAGTTACAACTAGTACTGCTGCTCCAGTAAACTTCATCTATATAGGTACTTGGTTAGAGGAAGAACCCTGTTGCTTTTGGGTGTCACTAAGTCAAAATCAAACTTCAAGGTCACCATAACCTCATATGGACATACATATTCCAAACGGTAACTCCAGGAGTATAACTCCTACATTTGTGAAATTTTAAAGGCACATTGCCCCTGGTAAGAAGAGGCCTTATTGCTTTGGGGTTAGTAGGTCGAAGGTCAAGGTTGCCATGACCTCATATAGACACGTATACGCATTCCACATGATAACTCTGGAAGTATAACACCCACACATATTAAACTTCATAGGTGCATTGCCCTTGGTGAGAGAAGAAAGCCTATTGCTTTTGAGTTCAAAGGTCGTCAAGGTCAAATTGAAACAACTTGTAACTAAATGACCTGCAATCTTGAAAATTCATGGAAATAGTACCCATGTTAGAACAATGAGTCCTATTAATGTTGGGATTAACAGGGCAAAGGTTGAGCTCACAGTTACACGATCATGAAAAATGCCTTCTGCGCTGTAATTTATTTACTTTTATTATGTATACCTGCAATCTTGAAATTTTATACAAATAGTATCCATTTTGAAACAATGACTATTATTGATTTTATGGTTATTAGGTCAATGTGAAGGTAACTCAGTGACCTGATCATGTAAAACTCTTTTCCAGCTATTATTCATGAACTGTTGGACCTACAAACTTGAACCTTTTTACAGTACCTTTTTTACAAATAGTGCTCTTGGTTAAACAAAACCCCAGTTGTTTTTGGCAGAAGGGCAAAGGTCAAGGTCATATTAACCTGCTTTTAACATAAAAACCTTAGTAAATTGGCACATAATGCCCATTAGGCGGCGCTCTTGTTATACCCCGGCTTCGAATATACCCCCGTGTCGAAGAAGTGGGGGCTATGCATAATAGTTACATTGCTTCATACTAGCTTTTCATTTTTGGTTTGATGTAAAAAATCACATAAGGTTACATTCCACTAATTATACCGACTTCATAAAGTTACACTCCACTAATTTTTACATAAGATTCCACTAAGGTTTAAATTATTTTTCCTGTAATTTAACAGATGATGGTTGCATATTTTTTTTTCTTTTTGTATGATGTGAAAATACATAATGAAAACCTCATAAAGTTACACACTACTAATTTTAAGGCCTCATAAGGTTACAGCCCACTAATTCACGTTGCATCGTGTCCCGTCCCGTCGCATCCCGTTGCATTATTTAACAAATAATGGTTACATGTATGCATATTTGCTTTTCCTTTTTAGCATAAGGTGAAAATACATTATCATATGAAAACCACATAAGGTTTCATTCCACTAATTATACAGACTTCCATAAAAATAAGTTTTTTAATTATTTGTCCTGTTATTTAACAGATGATGGTTTCTTTGTTTTTATGACGTGAAAATACATAATAAAAATCCAAATAACGTTACACACTACTAATTTTAAGACCTCATAAGGTTACACTCCACTAATTCACGTTGCTACGCGTCCCTCCCGTTGCATTATTTAAAAAATAATGGTTGCATGGTTGCATATTTGCTTTTCCTTTATGGTATTATGTGAAAATACATTATGAAAACTACCTAAGGTTACATTCCACTAATTATACAGATTTCTTTATAATTTTACACTCCACTAATTTTTACATAATGATTTCATTTTCTTTTTCTTTTTTAATGACATGAAAATACATAATAAAAACCTCAGAAAGTTACACACCATGATTAATTTTTACTTAAAGACTCCACATACTTATTCCTATATATATAGGAAACACTTCAGGGATTATTTAGCAGATAATGGTTGCATATTTGCTTTTCCATTTTGGTATGATGTGAAAATACTTCATGAAAACCATATAAGGTTAAACTCCACCAATTTTTACATAATTTTTTACAAATTTTGTTATTTGTCGCGTTATTTAACATATAATCATGATTTTCAGATTTATAATGGGTGCATATTTTCTTATATGAAAATATCATTAAGTTACACACTGCCAGGTTACACTCCACTAATGTTACATAAGACTCCACATAACCACATAACTTATTATCTAGACTGAATCGAGACTCTGCACCTATTCTGACTGGACACCAATGCAGTAGTATTAATCACCTTTCAATAATTTGCATTATATTTGTTCTTTTGTTAATTTATATGAAAATACAGAATCGGTACCTTTTTTTTAGGCTCGAACATTTTCAAACAGGTCACCAAGCGTGGGTATTAATCACCTTCCAGGGTTTGAAATTAACTTTTTTCAGCAACTGGGACAAGTAACTTACACAATTTACTTGTCCCCAGTCAAATTTACTTGTCCGCGCACTTCATGTAAAAGTGATACAAAAAACAAGATCAATCATGAAAGTGACATTACATTCCCTCAGTTGCATTCCACCATTGAAAACAAGATGTTTTTTATTTGTCATTTACAATGTGCTCAACAATGTTTTGACATTTTTTCAGTCATAAGTTTAAAGATGTAAAATTAATTTCTTGTTATAAAATTTAGTTGTCCATAGGACAGGTCACCTGGGACAATTAACTTGTCCCCGGTAGAATCTACAGGACAAGGGGACAACCGTTAATGTCAAACCCTGCCTTCACTGATAGTTAGATAGTTATATATATGAGACAAAACACGCGAAAACGACCCTTCAGACAACACTTTGAAATGTTTTTTTTGATGTTTATAAAACACGGTGATTTTCTCTTTAACAGTCTCTTTATTTTATGTTGATATCTTAATTAAAAATGATTTTATCTCAATTTGAAAATTAAATTTTGTACTCGCCATTAATTTGAAGTTGACGTCTGCGTCTTGGACGACGTCATTGATTAAATAACAACAATAAACATAAACAATTACCATTTTATATAGCATCAATTATTTATATTAAGAAAACACATTCCCTATGATATAATAATTAGGTAAAACACGGAAGTGACAAGAAATTTGATTAGTAATTACTTGATTACCGACCGACGTCATAAATTGTTACTTTATGACATTGTCGTCTAAACGTCCGAAGGGGTCGCGGCTCATATTTTAATAAGAATGAAAATTAATCTTAACACCTAAAAAACATGTACTTTTAGTTTCAAATATTTTCCAGATCAAAGTGGTCCAGCAGCCATCATTGAATGCTGCATATTTCTGATTGATGTCTTCCACTTCTACTTGTCGTCGAGCATTTTCAACATTAGTCAATCTACATCACTCACGTCTATTGTTACATTGCCACTCACCGAAGCCTACCTCATCTTATCTTATAACAAGGACATTTAGAACAAAACTTACGAAACAACACAACAGGACCAAGAATTTTCTTGGTGGATACCAGCATTTAAGCAAAGGTAATAACTGTTCATACTGTATTATTCATGGTCGAGGAGCAGAAAGGTTGTCAAAAAATGCGGAAGATTTTAGCTGCAATTATGTCAATATTCGATTATTTTAAGTTGTAACTGAAAGTATAAAACTCTATATATACCTAATATAAGGAAGTCCCTGTTTTGAATTTAAATCGCTCAAATACCTATTAATTTTCATGTTTGAAGGTCAAAGGTCAAGGTCACAGCAAACTTAAATTAGATCTGCATTATATCTGCATATTAAATCTCAAGTTTTGCAAGAGTTACTATCGCAAAACCCTAGTTGACTTCACGAGCAGAAACATCTAGCATTTTTCTTAATAATTGCGCCTCCACTAATAGCAGCCCCCCACAACTCCCACTAACCTTTTCAAAAAATAATAATATATACTCAGTTGCGAAAGAAAGTGTACACTGCTCCGTTGCGAAGGAAAGTGTGCACTGTTTTTTGTCTCGCCTTTTCGAAGAAAAAAAGAGACATAGGTGTTGCTTTTCCGGCGGCGGCGGCGGCGTCAACATTCAAGTTTTGCGTTTAGGTCATTTTCTTACAAACTGAATACACTAGACCTTTCAAACGTTGCTTATAGTTGTATTATGTTTTTTTTTGTTGGTGTTAACGCCGTGTTAGGAGGAAGCATTGCTGTGTCTTTTCCGGTTCGTTGATTTTTGATGGAGTTACGGCCCCTTTACATTTTTTTTTTAAATTTCTTGTCGGCGCTACTCCTCCTAAATGCCTTTTTGGATTTCGACGAAACTTGGCAGGAAGCATCGGTAAGATGTCTAGTTGTGCATATCGCGCTTTTGTTCCAGTTTGCTGATTTATGACGGAGTTGTGGCATTTTGACATTTTTACTTTAAATTTCTTGTCGGCGCTACTTCTCCTAAACGGCTTTTTGGATTTCTACAAAATTTGGCAGGAAGCCTCAGTATGATGTCTAGTTGTGCAAAGCATGGTATATCATGAAATGTTGGACAAGTTCGAAAACCAGCTAGATCTAGTTATTAACAACAGGTTATGGCCCTTGATTTGTTGAAAAATGCTATGTTGTATTTTCCTTTAGTAAATCTGTAGTTACTTCATTTTTTATCTGATCTTTACCATATTTGTTTAGAATGTTAATATTACCCCCCAACCCCCCACACACCCATTTTTATGAAATTTCATTCATAGAAGAAAGTGGGACAAATTAAAAAATGCCCATGCCAGACCAGACACAGCAGACTTATTGCCAGGTACCATCGTATCCCTGTTGTTTTTGCAATGTTTTAAAAAAACTACTGATGGGAATTTGGTCTACAACCCTTGATATAAGAGCCGTTTTAGCCAGTAGAGCATCCACAGGCCCTCTTGGGCCTCTTGTTTTTAATGAATAGCATTTTGTTTTTAAACAAATGCACTTAAATGTCATCTCAACAAATGGCGAACTCGATTGTTAGCTCTACTGGCCAAGGGCCAGCAGAGCTTATGGGATGGTGTGTTGTCCGTCTTCCGTCGTCCGTCGTCCGTCCGTCGTCCGTCCGTCCGTTAACTTTTCTTCAAACGACTTCTCCTCAGAAACCGCTTGGCTAGTTTTGACCAAACTTCACATAGATGATCCTTAGATGAATGCTTTTTAGATTTGTTAAAATTAGGTCAACGCTACATCCAAGATGGCTGCCATTACCATATATGGTCGAAACCTTAAAAAATCTTCTCCAGAACCGCTTGACAGATTTCAACAGTTTTTCTTTTAAAATGATCGTCAACGCCTAGATTATCAAGTTTGTTCAAATAAAGTCCCCGGGGTCAAAAATGGCCGTGCCTTGGGGGTCCAAAGTTTGTATATTGAGGTTTTGCATGTTTTTCATATAGACATATAGGAAAAAAATTTAAAAAATCTTCTCTGAAACCACAAGGCACAGAGCTCTCATGTATTACATGTAGCATCAGCTTATGGTCCTCTACTAAGTTTGTTCAAATGGTGACCCTGGGGTCAAATTTTTCCCCGCCCCGAGGGTCACAGTTTTACATAGACTTATATAGGATTTTTTTTTTAAAAATCTTCTTCTTGGAAACTACAAGAGCCAGAGGTTTGATATTTTACAATTATTATAAGCTTATGGTCCTTTACCAAGTTCGTTCAAATGGTGACCCTGGGGTCACATTTGGTCACGCCTCAAGGGTCACATGTTTTACATAGACATGTATAGGGAAAAACTTAAAATCTTCTTCTCTGAAACTGCAAGAGCCAGAGGTTTAATATTTTGCTGTTGCTATAAGCTTATGGTCCTTTACCAATTTTGTTCAAATGCTGACCCTGGGGTCACATCTGGCCCCGCCCCGGGGGACCAGTTTTACATCAATGCTTGTTTTAATTTTTTTAATTTTATTTTTTATTTTTTTATTTTCTTTTTTTTTTCATATTTTCTTTTTTCATATTTTTTTTTTTATTTTTTTTTATTTTTTTATTTTTTTATTTTATATATATATATTTTTTTTTTTTTTTAAATTTTTTTTTTTTTAATTTTTTATTTTCTTTTTAATTTTTTTTTTTTTTTATATTTTTATTATCTCTACTGGCCAACTTGGAAAACCAGCCAGATCGGACCAGTAATCACAGAGTTACTGCTCTTGATATAGTTAAAAATGCTATAGTTTGCCTCTTTAAGACGATAGTCACTCGCTTCATTGATGTCATAAGAGCCATATTAGCCAGTAGAGCGTCCACAGGCCCTCTTGGGCCTCTTGTTTTTAGTTACTAAAATGTTACAAACTTTTATTTAAGCATCATTGACCTTTTTATTTTTAAGTCCAGCCCCTGTTAGGCGAGACATGTGAATCCACGGATTTCTTGTTTTAGAATTGTATTAATTCCAAAATTAATGTCGTGTTTGGTACAAAAAATGTTATCATTCCATTGCCAATATCTTGTTGTCATTTGTTTTTCAATAGGTTGAATCATTAAGAGACGGTCACTTGATAAAGATGATAAGGATGTTAAGTAAAATTTTCAAAGTGTACACTTTCTTTTGCAACTGAGAATAATATATAAATAAATACCCACTGAGACATGTTTTGGACTACTAACTATATGCCTCCCTTAAATGTGCGTGTGTGTGTGGGAGGGGGGGTGGAGATAATAATAATGATAAATAAAAGATCTTCAAATTCAATACAGTTACGATTTTTTGTATTCAAAAATACCTCCAAAAAATCAAAATTCAATATAAGAAAAAAAGCACGATCCCCTTGGCATTTTGCATAGCGCTACAATTAGTGGAAATTCGGTAGTCCCACTCTTTTTCCCTCGGTTTTTATCACACCCATAAATAATATCCTCTTTATTAGATTTCTATAAAAATATTCATATTAGAAGAGCTGTGATGATCCCTGATAGCTCTATATATTTATATTGTAAATATGGTAACACAAATGTATTTTTACGATAAGGCCAACCTTAAAAAAATATTTGTTTGCCGTTTCCCAACCCAGGATTTCATAAATGAGTAGGTAGGTGATTTTTTTTTGTGCCAAAGACAGTAAAGACCTTAAAAAATTAAAGAAGAATCTACTGAAGATAGCAACAACAAAAAATAATGTTAAAGAATTGCTATAATCTATTTGGGGTTAACCCTTTTTCGTGGGTAGGTAGTGAAACAGCAACCAATAATTTTTTATGGTCGACCTAATGAAGATATGTTCCATTCTAATAGTCAAATAGTTGTGTCCGAGAAGTTTTACCATTTAAATTGTTCTGTCAGCATGTCTTTTTGTCTTAATTGTTATGGTCCTGTCTGTTGAGACCTAAAGTAGTCACTCCATCCGTCTGTATGCAGGGATTTTTCTGTATTTTTGGAAGTGGAGCCAGGGGCCTTTTGAATTGAAAAAAATGTGCTTGAAATTTACAATCTGGGAAAAAGAATGATCCTACTATATTACATAGTAAGGCACATTAATGTTTGGAATAGTTTCAAAATCAAGCTTTTATACAAGTCTGCAACAAATACATTTTCAAATAGGGTTACATTAATTTAATATAAGAAAAAAAATCCCTGTCCATGCACACGGCATGCAAACGTTCACTTCCTTTGGTGGTGAGAGGTGTGGCTTAACGCAAAGGAATTCAATACAAATAATTCTGTAGCCACTTAAGCCTATTGTTCTTTAAGTGGTCCTTTGATCTTAAACAATGGAAAATCCACTTAAGGTACCATCCGTGGGGACGGACATCTGTCCATCGATAGACAATTTAGTTTTGTTCCATAACTTTGAAACTATTTATGATAACTTAATTGAACATATTGTTTTTAGCTCAACTGATCAGAGATCAGCAGAGCTTATGCTGTGGTGCGGCGTCCGTCGTCCGTCTGTCCGTAAACTTTTTTTGTAGCGACTACTCCTCTGAAACTACTGAATGGATTTCATGAAACTTTACAGAAATGTTGCCCATGAAGTCTAGTTGATCCTAGCAAAAATTCATGTTGATGTGAAATCCAAGATGGCCACCATGGCTAAAAATAGATTTTCAAAATACAAGTTTGTAGCGACTACTTCTTGAAAACTTATAATAAGTGATATTGATATGGGACTTTTTCTAAAATGATCAGCATGGCATGGTGTTGGTCCTTGTCAAAAATCGTTTTGATTGACGTTAAACATGGCTGCCAGCGGCCATCTTTGTTTACATAGTTATATAGTAAAAACTTGTAGCGACCTCCTCTGAAACTACTTGGCGGATTTTCATGAAACTTTACAGGAATGTTGCTCTTAATGTCTAATTGATGCTAGCAAAATTACAGATCGCCAGAAATTCAAGATGGCCACCAGAGCTAAAAATAGATTTTTAAAAAATAAGTTTGTAGCGGCTACTTTTGAAAACTATAAGTGATATTGATATGGGACTTTTTCTAAAATGATCAGCATGACATGGTGGTTATCTGAGTCGAACATTATTTTGGCCATCTTTGTTTACATAGAGTTATATAGTGAAAACTTGTAGCGACTACTCCTCTGAAACTACTTGACGGATTTTCATGAAACTTCACAGGAATGTTGCTCTTGATGTCTAATTAATCCTAGCAAAATTTCATGTCCGCCGGAAATTCAAGATGGCCGCCATGGCTAAAAATAGATTTTCAAAATACAAGTTTGTAGCGACTACCTCTTGAAAACTATAAGTGATATTGATTTGGGACTTTTTCTAAAATGATCAGCATGACATTATGTTGGTCCTTGTCAAACATTGTGGTCCTTGTCAAAAATCGTTTTGATTCGACGTTAAACATGGCTGTCAGCGGCCATCTTTGTTTACATAGAGTTATATAATGAAAATTTGTAGCGACTACTCCTCTGAAACTACTTGATGAATTTTCATGAAACTTCATAGGAATGTTGCTCTTGATATCTAATTGATCCTAATTGATCCAAGCAAAATTTTAGGTCGGCTGGAAATTCAAGATGGCCGCCACGGCTTAAAATAAATTTTCTTAAAAAAACAAGTTTGTAGCGACTACTTCCTGAAATCAAAATCAAAATCAATCAGTAGAGCTTCAAGGTCATTGACCTCTTGTTTTTTTGTTTTTTTTCTTGTTTTTTTTCTTTCCATAATTATGTGATAACGCAATTTACCAGAATTATCCCCCATTTTCGCTTAGATTTTGAATGTAAGTCATATTCCTTAATCCTGTTGACAGAAAACTTTAAAACTTGACATACATGTCGGGGCTTTTTTAACCTATTTAAGTGGGGCCGAAATTCGGCCTCTTCCCAATTGCAAAAACCTGTTTTTTTCCCAATTCTGTATGGAAAGCCATGACTGTCTTATGATGTTGCCGATTAATATATGCAGTGCATTTCCCTTTATGTGTTGTAGATATTTCATGATATGCAGTGCATCATTAATTATATGAGGTAAATAAATCTTTATATGTGGTAGAAAAGTATTTATATGCAGTAGATTAATCATTATATGCGATGAGATAAGTCATTGTATGCAGTAGATAAACCATTATATGCGGTCCATTTATCGTTATATGTGGTGCATTTATTACTATATGCAGTAGTTTATCTAATATATGAGGTCCTTTGAACATTATATGAAGTACGTTTGTATTTATATGCAGTGCTTCTGTTGACTTTATATGTGGTACATATTCTACTATACTTGGTGAATACGTCTTTATATTCGGTGGTTTCAATTGCATTATATTCGGTACAAATGGCTTTATACGTGGTGCATTTCTTATGATATGCAGTGCATTTCCTATTATATGCGGTGTTTTTTTCATTATGATGATGAGATCAATCGGAACACTTGTTTTTAAAGATGTTACGATTTAGACTGCTACACAGCGTTTAAATATAAACGACTGCACATAGAACACTGTCATTATCGATTATTTAGACCCACAGCGATTGGCCAGTGTATATACATCAGGGGCGTAGCTTGGCCTTTTTGACGGCATAGACCCGCAGTTAAAGTTAATATGCTAGTGGGGTCCGGGGGCATGCCCCCGCATAATTTGTGTTATGTTAGAATGCTTAAGGTGCGTGCTGACGTATATTTTAGACTTTAACCCTTTCGCTGCCGATGGCGACTTTTGTCGACTGCTAGGCAGACTGCCGAAATGTTTTGTGCTATTCATATGACAATGTTTTCCTAACAACGACACCGGAAATTCCCCCGATTTCAAAACGAGGTTCCTTGTTTGCAAGAAACTAATTTTAACCAAAGGAATTTCGGCATATGTGTATGTAAAACGTAAATAAAAGGACAAATTGTATAGGGATTTCGAGACACAAAATGGCTTCCTCAAAAAAGGGGCCAACGTTTACAGGAGCGCAAGTTCTGCAAATGATTTGCTACGACAGCGACGGTGAAGGTGGCGATTTTGAAACATATTCTGACGACTTTTCTTTTGATATTTTACGTATATTTACCTAATTAAACTGATATGAATGATAAAATTATGATATTTTAAAAAATTTAATTATAATAAAATTATATAATGCTTTGAAGTAGAATTTTTATTTTTTTTATATATTAATGAAGTTTATGTATATATCTATGTCCTGTTCAAATTAAAAGTTGATATGTCTTGAAATAACGAAGTTATTGCCGTTTTCCCAAGTACACCCAATTATCAGGAATCTCTGTAAAAATATTTGGCACTGGGGAGAACATTTGCCTATTAATTTGGCAGCGAAAGGGTTAAGAAGGGCAAAGAAAATTACACCAATATATATGAAAATGATATTTTCTGGCTTAAGATATGTTTAGATCTATACTTTTACATGTATATCTAATAACAATTAGGCACCACATTTTAAATAAAATCTAGGTTTCTGCATTTCAACAACGGAAACGTGTTGATAATATTTTCTATGTTTATGTCCATGTCCCTGTGCACGTGCATGACACCAATGGCGGATAGCCGCTCCCCACTCATTGTTGACCGCAAGCACGTTTTTATTCGCTTCATGAAGCTGAATGACCTTTCACAGGATGCCGAAGTCGCTGGCATAGTTAACAGCACGAAGAGGACTGTGTATATGTTAGGATACACGTCCTTGTTGGTCTTGTCTAAGGTGCTTATGAGGGTCGATGGCTTTGGCTCAGCAAGCTGCCATCGTGTCTTCCATCTACAGACCTCGTTTTCAAAGACCTCAATAGAGTCAATGAGGTCCTCTGCGTACGCAGTATAAACGGTCTAAAAAATCTGCTGCTTGAGTCTCTAGAAGCCGAGAAGGAATCAGCAACTGGGCAGTGTACCGGTCTTCGTTTTCTACTATGCACGTTTACATCTCCAGTAGCAGGTGATCCAAAAAGACGTTGTACAGTGCAACTCTCAAACTTGTATGTTTTAGACTCTTCGATGGCATAGTTCGCTCGGTGCTACTGCCTTGCATGTTGTCGAGGGACTGTTGGG
>JAWPHD010015664.1:0-53998 GCA_037043455.1 Cyrtodaria siliqua | reverse complement strand
CTTCCAAATAGTAGAACAGTACTCTAGGGTGGGTCTTACCAGTGAGAAGTATGCCGAGGGAGCTTTGTTTTGTTCGTGTTGGAAATCCTCAGGTTCCTTCTCAAGAATCCTAGTGTACTGTCTCGCCTTCTTGACTGTTTTGTCGATATGGAGGCTCCAATTCCATGTCTTTTTGTAGCTCCACCCCGAGGGTACTTTGCCGAATCCGTGGTCTCTAGGACGTGACCCTTCAGTGTGTAGTTAGAGGCTACCGGTGATCTTGATCTAGAGACTCTGAGGGTGCTGCATTTGTCTGGGTGGAAATCCATGTCCCCATACACTTTCCCATTCGGCGAGTCGATCTAGGTCATCTTGGAGGTCAAACACTGTCTTGTCTTGTTCTGATTGGTCTGTACAAGATACAGTCGTCAGCAAACGAGGCGAACTCTATGAATGTACGCTGTCTGGAAAGGTCATTTATAAAAATGAGGAACAACAGTGGGCCTAAATACCGTGCCTTGAGGTACTCCGCTAATAACTGGCCACACTGTCTGAAGTGGCGCCATCTACTAGGACCTGTTGCTCTCTTTTTCGATAGAAATGCCTTGATTCTCACATCAGTGTGCGTCCTCCTTATTCCATAGTGGGCTAGTTTCCTCAGCAAACGTTCATGAGGGACTCTATCAAATGCCCTGTTCATACCCAGTAAGTGTAAATAGGTTTCAGGGGTCCCTGATACGGTTATAGGGTAGATACCTCAATGGTTCCAGAGTAATGGACCCACGGCAGGAAGTATCTATACTTACTCCCTGCCCAGGGTTATGTCCCCATGGGTGGGGCGGGACCCGGTAGTAGAATGCTGGTTAGATAGTTGTATCCGGTCTGTTCATGCCCAGTAGAGTGAAGTGGTTTACTTATGGTTCTAGGGTGGGATCTCGGTAGTTTCCAAGTTAGCAACGATGGACTCCCCACATACAATAATGACCACAACATAGTCCACACCTAATGGCCAACCTGGAGGGGATTCTCCACCTTGATTGAAATGCTAGAGGCACTGTAGTAACTTCGAATAACACACAAGGGAAAACCAAACTAATTTCGACAATTTAAGAGAAAATATACTATTTTGGTTTTAGATCAAACTAGTATACGTGTGACGGTGTCCTGTGGCTGATGCACCGTTACACTACACGACACGAGAAAAATAAATGGACCTTCGTTTTTTTGAGGGTGGAAAAAAAAGAAACATGAAATGAAATGGTTGTTAACGCATACAATTAGGTTATATTGGGAGATGCGACATAGGCAGGACAAGATTAAGGATGTCATTTCCCTATCAGACATATCTCTGCCTGTAAGCGAACCCACGTGGGGGCAGGGGTTTGTAGTCCTAGTGATATCCATCCATCATATCCACCTATGTTACCACTGGTTAATATCACAGGTAGGCTGTATCAGTGTTGGGAACAAAAAATAAATTAAAAAAATAACGTGTTATTTGTTTAAAACAAACATATTTTAAGTTTTCCTGAAAATTGAAAATGCAGGAAAATTTAAATTGATGTGTTTGTTTTCTACAACCTACATATTTTAAGTTTTCCTGAAAAAAAAATCCCAGAGTACTGTAGTTTATAGTACATACATACTCAACAAATAACACGACAACAGTACTCTGGGAACATTTTTTTTCAGGAAAAACTTAAAATATGTTTTGCTTTCAACAAATAACACGTTATTATTTTTTTGTTAATATATAGGGGCCTATATATATTTTTAAATTGTTTTTGTTTTGTTTTAGTTCCCAACACTGATACAGCTACCTCTGGGTAATATGTAACCCAATGGGTGCGATAGGTGGGTGTGAGGGATTGAAAGAACACTATTAAGTTTTAATTTCACTACACAATCCGCAGTGCTCTGATTCAGTTGTTCTCTTTACGATATTCGCACATTTTTGAACGAAAATAATTGCTTTGAGAGATTTCAGCTTTCATTCATTTTATGATCCAAATAATTACCTTGAATATATACCGACCCTGATATTTAGTGATTATTTTTAAGCTCCGTGGCCGAATGGTTTAACGACGTTGCGTTTAAAACCTTCGCCTCTCACCGCTGCAGGTTCGAATCCCACTGGAGCTCGACGTGTAAGTGAGGAAGTCTATTCTTACGAATGACAGGGAGGTTGTACAGTACTGGTTTCTACCCAGGGAAAAAATGGGTGAGTCTGCCTCCCACCACAAAAAGTCGTCATTGATAACCTTACATATGTTGAAAATGCCAGTAAAACACCATACAAACCAAACAAACAAACAAACAAACAAACAAACACACAACCCCCACCCCCACCCCCACCCCTTCCCACCCCAGTAAGCTGAAATCCAGGATCCGCCCCTGGTACACACATTTCAAATAAAGTGCACCGATCACAAAAATCATGAATTAATATACATTGAAAGTGATAAAGAAAACGCATAATAAAAAAAAAATGCCTGTACTACACTAGTATATACACCCTGTATTCCACATAATATTCCAGAGTTTTGTACAAAAAGAGGCTACAATTATTTATAACTTCTGTCATTACTAGTAGACCTTTTAATCAATGTATACTTTGTTACACGAAATTCATCAATATTGAAGTTTCGCTTGAACAAGTCAAGCCGTTTCTGTATTGTGTTTAATGTTAAGAGATTGCAACGTTTAAAGCGCTAAGTTTGCTCAGATGAGCATTCTGTCGATAATGAAATCTTTACAGGGGTAACCACTCGGTGTGTTTGGTGCTGTTTAAGACCTCTTTCTGAAAACGACAGGTGCCTTAATGTCGACAGTACCATTCGCACTTAGCAGTAGTTTAAATAAATAACATACAATATATATAGCGGAAATACCCATTATACAATCGGTGTTGTGTTTTTCTGTGATTGTTTTCGGAAAACAACGATAGAATAATTGAGGGTAATGCACCGTGGTATAGAGAATAATTGAGGTAATGCTTGTCTAGATGTTATGTGTTTTACCAAAAATGCATGGTATGTAAGGAAAAACTGGTGGATAGTTTGTCCCTTGTGTACTGAAGCTTTCAAAACAATCGTTTGTGGGCTGGTGGTGGAGATCTAATGGACTCCCATAGACATCGATTTGATTATTGTCCTGTTTGCTGTCTATATAATAAGGGGAAAAAAGGGGTGGGTAGCTTTGTATTTTCTGCTCAGTATACATTAACACTATGGCCGAATAGTCTAGTTTTCAATTCTAAATTATTTCATTAACAAAGTAAACTGTATGTAACCTAGTTTAGTGTATATGAAACTGAAACTCACAATTATGATTGTATTATTGCGTACACTAAGACGTCTCCAATCCCTTAAAGGGAAGGTTCTAATCCTTCCTGCAAATTGTTACGTTGCTGTTAATAGAGGGTGGGCCTGGAATATTCATTCCTGTTGGAGGCATTTAACTCAGTTTTATTTTATGTGTATTGAACACGTTCCTGGTATTTTTTATTGTATGCCATTTTGCACAATTACGCTTTTTATTTTTTTACAGCATATGTGAATAGTGACGACTGGCTTGAATAAGCAAACATATGAACTATTGTTATTTCTTTACGGGGTCAAGGAAGAGTGGGTAAGGGTAGATGGATGGATGCCCGAACTTTCGAGAATCAGTCTTATTAAGCTCATCCCTGTTACACAGTTTCGAGACTTCTATGATTAGGACCGTATTTCAATTGTAAACGTCAGTCCCCATAGGGACGTCCATAAATTGCGCACGCCGCCCATATTTCAGGGCGTCGGCGCGGGGTATTGGGTATAGTTTTCAACTAGCAATAACCACGCCTCGGATAAACCTCATTGGCTATGGTACCGCCACTGCGCAAAGCTGACTATGATAGTAAATTTCAGATATTTATATAACTTTAAAATCGCTTTAATTCGGGATTTTTACTTTAAATTTAAAATAATAAAATATCAAAATGAGTATGTTTTTGCTTGAAACATATTATGTTATTACAATAGGAAGATGTTAAATCAGTAACTGGTAAGATTACTAAGCTATATTATGCCGTTGGTAAATATATAAAATTTTAAATTACCTCCCTTTATATGCCTTTTTATATTCACATACGCTAACCCATCGTTAATGTTTCGAAATAAAATACTGCTGTTTTTTTGGCAGGAGGCTATTGGCCTTAAAAGGCTTTAAGCCTCAGTGTTATTTTTGAAGGCAGCTATAGGCAGTATTAAGTTTACAAAGAAGTTTATTCAGTATTGATTGTGAATGTCAATTTTGTAAAGTCTCACAAAAACTCTAAAGTACTTCAGTGGCCGGGATGGTAAGACGTGGAGTTTGAAACCTTCGGGTTCGAATCCCATTGTGAGAAGGTGTCAGTTCGGATGCGGGAGGTAGGCCTAAAGAGTGGATATAAATGAAATAAGTAAAGTGTCTACCGTCATTACTAAAATCGAACGTCATGATATATATAGCTCAAAATATGCTGATGAAGACGTAAAACACCATTCAATCAACCGATTCTAAAAAAACAACAAAAAAAAAAATACGAGAGGCATAAGTAGAATAACTAGAGCATTTTGAACGTGCACGGAAATAAAATCTGAATAGAGATAAAAATTCATACGTAAAGTTATTAAAATTCATACGTAGAGTTATTAAAATTCATACGTAAAGTTATTAAAATTCGTACGTAAAAAGCAATTTTTTATAACTTTTCAGATTTTAGTAGTGGGGATCCCCCTCTGGCTGTTTAATCTAAATACAGTCCAGCATTTTATGCCAGATTTTTGAGTTTTCACCAGTTTTCAAGAATCTGATTAACACCCTACTGTAAATAATTCGTTAAATTATCATAACAACTTTCACAGCAAGGGGTCATCATAAATGAGGGGCTAGCTCTGACAAGCAGGAGTTTTAGATTGCACAGAGATTACACACATGGGTCAGTTTTATTAACAAAGTATTGCTGTACAGTTTTATAAGGGTTGTTTCACTTTTATTCTAGAAAAATTAACATGCATGTGCAATATTATCTAAACTATTACTAATATATCTTTATATTGTTTAATTGAAGTTTAAAAGAAATACAGATATACATGTACACAATATAGGAACTGTGCACATATCTGGTTATTATATACAGTATAGGAACTGTGCACAAACCTGGTTATTATTATGTATGTGAAACGCAGTTCTCAAGAAATGAGAGCCAAAATGTTGTATAACATAGTGTATCATATACAAACATATACCCCTTTCATCTGAAACCTTGTTTAATGCATGTGAGGGAAAAAAATAATAAAAATATAGGTAGGCTAGTTTGTTCTGTAATTTACTATATAGAATATTTAATACATCAGCAGTAATAGAGTCTGCCCTCATTGAGTTACGGTTGATTTAAACATCCAGTTGGGTGTACTTCTTACTTCACTATGTTATCATACTCTAACTTCCGATAACTGATTGATAGAATGTACCAGTCTTTCTGTCAGGTGTTATTTTCAGTTAAATGATTTTCAACTGTGCAAATACAAAAAAAATATGCCAGCGACCATGCCACAATTCTAATTATTATATATGATTCGCAACTGTACGCATAACAAAGGGAATGTCAAGGACCATGCTAAAAAACAAATTTAAAAATTATTGATTGGATAAAATTATTTATATTATTTTTAGCTGTACTGATCAGAGATCAGAGAACTTATGCCGTGGTGCGGCGTCCGTCCGTCTGTCCGTAAACTTTTTTTGTAGCGACTACTCCTCTGAAACTACTCAATGGATTTTCATGAAACTTTATAGAAATGTTGCCCATGAAGTCTGAATTCATGTGGATGTGAAATCCAAGATGGCCGCAAAATCTAAAAATAGATTTTTAAAAAATCAAGTTTTTGAAAACTCTAAGTGATATTGATATGGGACTTTTTCTAAAATGATCAGCATGACATGATGTTGATCCTTGTCGAAAATCGTTTTGATTCGACGTTAAGCATGGCTGGCAGCGGCCATCTTTGTTTACATAGAGTTATTTAGTAAAAACTTGTAGCGACTAATCCTCCGAAACTACTCAACGGATTTCCATGAAACTTCACAGGACTGTTGCTCTTGATGTCTAAATGATTCTAGCAACATTTCAAGTTGGTCGGAAATTCAAGATGGCCGCCACAGCTAAAAATAGATTTTCGAAAAACAAGTTTGTAGTGAGTACTTCTTGAAAACTATAAGTGATATTGATATGGGACTTTTTCTAAAATGATCAGTATGGAATGATACTGATCCTTGTCGAAAATTATTTTGATGCGATGTTAAACATGGCCACCAGCGGCTATCTTTGTTTACATAGAGTTATATAATGAAAAATTGTAGCGACAAATCCTCCGAAACTACTCAACGGATTTCCATAAAACTTCACACGAATGTTGCTCTTGATGTCTAATTGATCCTAGCAAAACTTCAGGTCGTCTGGAAATTCAAGATGGCCGCCACGGCTAAAATAGATTTTCAAAAAACAAGTTTGTAGCGACTACTTCTTGAAAACTCTAAGTGATATTGATATGGGACTTTTTCTAAAATGATCAGCATGACATGATGTTGGTTCTTGTCAAAAAACGTTTTGATTCGACGTTAAACATGACTGCCAGCGGCCATCTTTGTTTACATAGAGTTATATAGTAAACACTTGTAGCGACTACTCCTCTGAAACTACTTGGCGGATTTTCATGAAACTTTACAGGAATGTTGCTCTTAATGTCTTATTGATCTTAGCAAAATTTCAGATCTGCCAGCAATTCAAAATGCCTTGTTATACGTTTAAAACTATTATCGATCTCAGAGCCAGCTCGAAATTCAAACCCAGCTCTGTATTCGAAATGCCTTTTTATGCGTTTAAAACTAATATCGATCTCAGTGCCAGTTCGAAATTCAAACCAAGCTCTGCATTCAAAATGCCTTGTTATACGTTTAAAACGAATATCGATCTCAGGCCAGCTCGAAATTCAAACCCAGCTCGATATTCAAAATGACTTAGTGAACATTTAAAACGAATATCGATCTCAGGGCCAGCTCGAAATTCAAATCCAGCTCGATATTCAAAATGGCTTGATGTATTTTTAAAACGAATATCGATCTCAAAAGTAGCTCGAAATTCAAACACAGCTCGATATTCAAAATTCGTTGTTGTATGTTTACAACGAATGTCGATCTCAGAGCCAGCTCTAAATTCAAACCCAGCTCGATATTCAAGGTGGCTTGTTATACGTTTAAAATGAATACCGATCTCAGTGCCAGCTCGAAATTCGAACCCAGCTCGATATTTAAAATGACTTGGTTCACGTTTAGACGAATATCAATCTCAGAGCCAGCTCGAAATTCAAAATGACCTGGTGTATGTTTAAAACGAATATCGATCTCAGAGCCAGCTGGAAATTCAGACCCAGCTCGATATTCAAAATTGGTTGTTGTATGTTGTTTAAAACAAATGTCGATCTCAGAGCCAGCTCGAAATTCAAACCCAGCTCGATATTCAAAATGCCTTGTTATACGTTTAAAACGAATATCGATCTCAGAGCCAGCTCGAAATTCAAACCCAGCTCTGTATTAAGAATGCCTTGGTGTACGTTTAAAACGAATATCGATCTCAGAGCCAGCTCGAAATTCAAACCCAGCTCTGTATTCACTTTGCCTTCTTATAAGTTTAACCGGAAATTGATCTCCGAGAGCTAGCTCGACATTGAAAACCCAGCTCGATATTGAATGTCGATCTACGATCTTCGATCTCATAGCCAACTTCACACAACCACATAATAGAGGGCCCCATGTAAGACTTATTTGCAACTAATTATGTATAACATCCAATAAAAAGCATTAAGTATGATTGTAATTATAATAATAATAATAATAATTATTATTATTATTATTATTATTATTATTAAATATAGTGTTACAGGATGGTCGATCGTGGTTGGTTTAGTCGGGGGAAAATACAACATTTAACGATTTCAATAAGAGGTAAATATACAAACTATGAAACAATGATTAAATAATAATTGTATGACGAATATTGTTGTGCTTAATGAATTACTGTCAATTATGAATAGGATGTGATGATTATACCCCAAATCGCTCGGATGTAATGACAATGCTGATCATATCTCTTATCTACACCACTGCACGACACTACATAACACTTAAACAACACTTACAGACAATACCTTGTGTTCCTGTATACTTGCATTGTCAATCCTAGATGTAATCTCATCCGCATGATGTTTACTCGGATTATTTTTCCTGTTTCATAACATCAATAACAATTATAAAGTGCAGCACATGTAGCCAATGCGCAATATCTTGGAAAAATTGAAAACTAGTTTGTATAAAGAATGATGTATCTGTTTAATTTAAGAACTCACAACATATCCATACTTCACCCATATTGGGGCATGGGCTCCCTCCTCCACGTCCCCCACCCCACGCCTTTTTTTTATTTATTGTTACATATATTTGTGTTGTTTTGGTCAATTCTTACACATATAGCTATGTTGCCACCCCCACATCCCACCCCCACGCCTTCACCGCCAGCCTCCCCCACCCACTCGAAACATGTTTTTAAATAGTTTCTTTTACATTTCAGTGTTATTTATGGTCACTTCTTACACATAAAGCTATGTTGCCACCCCCCACCCCCTCACCCCCACCACCCACTCGAAACATGTTTTTAAATAGTTTTTTTTACATATTTCTGTTTATTTTTGGCCACTTCTTACACATATAGCTATGTTGCCATCAACTTCCCCCACCCCCACCCCCCACCCCTCCCCCTCCCCCCGGCCCACCACCCATCGATATTCTTTTTTTTTTTTTTTTTTTTTACCATATTTCTGTGTTGTTTTGGTCAATTCTTACACATAAACCTATTTTGACTCCCACCCTCCATCCCGTCCCTCACCCCCTCCCTCCCCCACACTCGAAAGTCTTTTTACGTAATGATGTGGTCAATTCTTACTATGTTGACACCCCTCCCTCTCGCTTTTTTTTTTACATATTTCTGTTTTGTTTTGGTCAATACTTACACATATAGCTATTAGCTATGTTGCCCATATCCCCACCCGACACTCGAATTATTTTTTTTTACCATATTTCTGTGTTGTTTTGGTCAATTCTTACACATATAGCTATGTTGCCCCCACTCCACTCCCGCATCGAACCACCACTTGGAACTCGATGTGTTTTCTTTACATATTTCTGTGTTGTTTTGGTCAATTCTTACACCTATAGCTGTGTTCGCCACCCCCACCCCACCCCACCCCCAGTCGAAACTCGTATTTGTTTCGCCTTTTCGAAGAAAAAAATAGACATGGTGTTGCTTTTCCGGCGGTAGCGGCGGCGGCGGCCGCGTCAACATTCAAGTTTTGCGTTTAGGTCGTTTTCTCACAAACTGTATGCACTAGACCTTTCAAACTTTGCTTATAGTTGTATCTTGGGTGGTACATCGCAACGTCACAAAGCAAATGTGGAAGTGACCTTGACTCTCCAAGTAAAGGGCAGACTTTTGCGTTTAGGTCACTATTTCACAAACTGTATGCACTAGACCTTTAAAAAACTTTGCTTATAGTTGTATCGTGGGTGGTACATCGAAACGTGACAAAGCAAATGTGGGTGTGACCTTGACCCTCCATGCAAAGAGCCAGCTCGAAATTCAAACCCAGCTCGATATTCAAAATGGCTTGTTATACGTTTAAAACGAATACCGATCTCAGAGCCAGCTCGAAATTCAAACCCAGCTCGATTACTCAAAATGACTTGGTTCACGTTTCAAACGAATATCGATCTCAGAGCCAGCTGGAAATTCAAATCCAGCTCTGCATTCAAAATGACTGTGTATGTTTAAAACGAATATCGATCTCAGAGCCAGCTCGAAATTCAAACCCAGCTCTGTATTCGAAATGCCTTGTTATACGTTTAAAACGAATATCGATCTCAGAGCCAGCTCGAAATTCAAACCCAGCTCTGCATTCATAAGGATTTGTGTATGTTTAAAATGAATACTGATCTCAGAGCCAGCTCGAAATTCAAACCCAGCTCGATATTCAAAATGACTTGGTTCACGTTTAAAACGAATATCGATCTCAGAGCCAGTTCGAAATTCAAACCCAGCTCTGCATTCAAAATGACTTTGTGTATGTTTGAAACCAATACCGATCTCAGAGCCAGCTCAGTATTCAAACACAGCTCGGCATTCAGAATGACTCGGTGTAAGTTTAAAACCAATATCGATCTCAGAGCCAGCTCTGCATTCAGACCCAACTCTGCATTCATAATGCCTTAGCGAATATCGATCTCAGAACCAGCTCGAAATTCAAACCCAGCTCTGCATTCGACTTTGTGTATGTTTATAACGAATATCGATCTCAGAGCCATCTCTGTATTCAAACCCAGCTCTGCATTCATAATAATGCCTTGGTGTACGTTTACAACGAATATCGATCTCAGAGCCAGTTCGAAATTCAAACCCAGCTCTGTATTCAGTATGCCTTCTTATAAGTTTAACCGAATATCAATCTCAGAGCCATATTTGTATTCAAATCCAGCTCTGCATTCATAATGCCTTGGTGTACGTTTAAAACGAATATCGATCTCAGAGCCAGCTCAAAATTCAAACCCAGCTCTGTATTCAGATTTAGCTTGACATTGAAAACCCAGCTTGAATGTCGATCTACGATCTCACAGTTGTACAATTTGACTGTTGATGGCGGAATAGGGACTTCAAATAAATAGTATGATATTCCTAGTTCCGATGATATCACTAATTAAGGTGCTATTATGAAACAGTATAGAAAAAATCAGTATGACGACCTATAAATCACAGGAATACATACAGGAATAGTTTGTTTGTAAGAAAAACAACCGATGGAAGAGTGTATTGCGTAGTAATCTATTTCACTATCAAAAAAAGGTTAATCGCGTGAAACAATATTACAGCATTACAAAAGCCCCAGTTATCGAGGACCAGTCTTAACTTTTAAACACATCATAATTTTCAGCATTAGCAAAACAAGGAAATGTAGAATACTAAACATAGAATGCCTTGCCATGTTTTTCACACATTTGTCTTTCCCTTTTAACCAAGTGAATATGTTGCTACTTTTTTATTTTGAATTAGAGCAATATGATCTATTAAATACAATAAATTACATATTAACAATCCTCAGTTAAAACAATCGGTGTACAAATGAACCTCTGTAACCTATTACCCTTTGCAAATACTGTATATAGTATTTCGATTAGGGATATCAGTTTCCTCAAGTGGTGGTCAGAGCAGCAGGGGTGATGATTTGTGGCTGATAAGCCAAAGCATAGAATTCAGCCAAATTTTGGGATAAAATGTTAGACTGAATACCGATTTTGACGCTTTTCGTTTTGATGATTTAACTGTTCGACTTTTTACGAGAAACTGAAAAAATAAAAAACGTTCTTTAATAAAGAACTTCCTATTAATGTTATTGACCGGCCAAAACATCATATGACCGACACCTTTAATTTTCCTAACTGTCTAAATATTTACACGGGTTGAAGAAACATGGCTTGGACCTGTTTTTTTCTTTCCCAGATCTGAAAATACATGGGGCATGGGGTGGGGGAGGGGGTGGGTGGGGGCTATTTTGGTGTAGGATTTCTGTTTGGGTGTTTATTTTGTCATTTATTTGATATATTTTCCCGTGCTACCATTATGTGGTCCGAGTATTAACTTTCAGACCCCATCCAACCCTTTCTCTAAGAAGCTAAAACGGGGTTGGCTAAGGTATGAAATAAAACCTTAATTTCGGTTTAATATAATTATTTGCATATTGTAAAATTAAAACATTTAATAGGTAATTTTAAACAGGTTATGGCATTTTTTTCGGTAAACTATGTATTTTAAACAAGTCTTATTGTCGAAATATTCGTTATACAGTCCTGCTAATATAAGCTTTTCAATCGCTTAACGGAATTAAGGCGGGACCACGTAATAGGGCCACACCAATTCATTTTATGGTAGGTACGTACCACCATAAGCGCCAAATATGACAACTAAAATTATTTTGACGTCATGTTTTACTAGCATAACCATTACAAATGCGTTTGCAAAAGACATTTTCGAAAACTGTAATGTTAACGCCGAATTACAGTTACTTACGATATTCAGTTAAAAGGGAGGTAATTTAGAAGTATATTTGTTTTATTTTAATAAAATAGACGGAACATCTGCAATAAATGGGTCAAACTTTTATGTTTGTTTATATTATTTCCTACCAATTTTTATGAAATTTATATCTTTAAGCGGCCTTCGATTCATGTTATGTGTATTATCAGCACATTTAAAGGGAGGGTAACTCTCAAAAGATGTAACAATTTACTGGTCAAAGCAAAATACTTACCACACAACTATTCTAAAATATATTTAAAATCAGAAAAGCGAATAATTAGAAATTGTGTTCATTGTACAAATAATTTAACGCAGGCTGCCATTACGATAGTATAGAAGGGTAGTAAAAAGAAGAGATAGTGTTATATTTGTATACAGTAAAATTGATATTACTTACACACTCGTTTTTTCGGATTTTTAAATGCCTTTTTACTATTCAGTGCGTAAATTACGCTCAGCTATCGTGTCAGATATACATTATTCTTCGTTTCTGGAATATTGGCTTACCTAAATATGCCATACCGTCTAGGAAATTCTTCACAATCGAAATTAATCCAAGTCGGTAAGGCATAATTAGGTTAACCAATGTGGCAGAAACGAAAAATAATGTATATCTGACACGATCGGTGAGCGAAATTTACACACGGAATAGCAACAACGGTATATATTTCATTTCTCCCAGGAAAAACGAGTGTGTAATAAGATTCTGTCCTTCCCTTTACAATATACAAATATCTTCTTCCACCTTGTTCCCTCTGTCCTTTCTCTATAAGACCTCCGGTATCCGGATAAAACCACGTCGGAGCGATACGACGAACGCGGATCAACCGCCAGTGAAAATATTTCCTAGGTGAGTCTAAAAAGTTTGTTATGGACATGTAAACGTGTTTTCCATTCGTTTTTTTAGCACTATTATTGTTGTAGTAATTAATTAGTTCAACAATTAAATAAGAAATAAATTTGGCGTTCAGTAATTGATGCAATCGGTATTGAAACATCATTTCAGTTGTACCGCAGTACTGTGTCTCGATAGTTCGAGTCTTATTTCTTTCGAGAACGATGTTGATGTTTTTGTGTTTAACTAGCAAGAACAATGTATAACAAACAGGTTATTTGAAAGTTTAAGCCCCGTAGAGCTTGTTTAAATAGCAAACCAGGGGTAAATGTGGGAGGGCTGTAAGGAAAAATGGATACGACTTACGACGGGTTATGATACGACCACACTCGGAGCACAAAACACAAATGATACGACGAACTCGGAGTAAAATATTCACTTATTATGAAATTAAAAGTATTTGATATCAGGTTTAGCTATATATCATAATATTTTATTGCAAATATGGTACAATACACCAATTCATCATCACAATATGCATAGCAACATATGCAAATGGATTGAACTACAAGTTATTACAACATTAGTTACAGTTCTCTCCATGTGGCTGAAAAGTGTACGTGATTATCGGTTTGAAATTGTAACAATACATTTAAATATGAACTTGATAGGGATAGGGAAAAACGAATAAAATAAAAATAATAAAAAAATAAAAATCCAAAAATTTAAGCTCTGCCATGCCATTCTACCCCCAGGCAATCTTCACCGAAATAACACCCAATATCGCCGTTCAGGCTGATAGAAACATAGCGACAGTTGATATAGACAAAATACAATGGTATATCGATACAAAGTTAAGGACTTTGGAATCGTTTAGTGTTTTTAATATAGTTTTGAACTTGAATAAATAGAATATGCTTTTCCTCGTCCGTTAGTTGTTCGCTGCCATATACAAGTTTGCGATGCCTCAAAGGATGAAATTACGAGCGTTTAAAAATAATTGCCGTCTTTCATTTCTGAAAATTACACATCTGAACAAATAATGCCCAACATCTTCAACACCATCACCGCATATACAATAGGGCTCGATTTTAGATATATGTTCTAAAATAAAACTGAAACGGTCAATGATTTCGGACAAACAGTTCATTGCTTACACGGTATATATACAAACGTATACACAGGCGTAGCCAGGTTTTCAAAATGTATACGCACACTGGGGGATGGTGTGGCACCCCCTCCTGCCGGTGAAAAAAAATAATAAGGAAGGAAATTGTGCATTCTGGAGCATTCTGAGGCACCTTTCTGGCGTTAGAAGTAATTGTTTTCTCTAGTCTTGAAACTTATTTTCATCATGTAACATGCATGAATTTTCATCGACAGAGTCAAAAACAATAGCAAATATTTTAGTTTTTTATTATGCTCGGCATTTTTTGTATTACGCACGTGCGTATTGTGCGTATAGGGCGCTACGCCCTTGGTATAGGTTTATTATATCGGACATCGTTTTGAGACGTTTACATGTATGTGACGTCATTGAGCTTTATCCCAAATATATCCCTATTGGGATTATCCCTCAAATGATTAAGATAGAGATCAGCGTTTAAATTGCTGCAATTGTTTCTCAAACGCGCATGTAGAACATATCACCCAATATGTAGTTTATCGGTGGTTTAAAGTAATTTTAATGGTGCTTCGCGAATATTAATATCAAGTTCGTTCCAAAGTTTTAGAGATGACGGTAAGACTGATCTCGAAAACAATTCTGTTCTTCTAGGTAAAGTAACGAAGTTGGAACTGTTTCACAAGTCGATCTGAAATAGTTGCGGGGAAAATTTCATTCAAGAAACTCGGTAAATCTCCATTTTTGAACTTATAGGTAAATATCAACTTTTGGATGTGTCTTCTATCGGACAGAGATCAGTTAACACGTTTTGTATAGAGACAGAACGAATCAGGCCAGTAACGTCAGTAACTATTCGCGCGGCTTCATATTGTATTTTTTTCTAAATTATCTTTTTCATAATTCGACTCGTTCTGTCTCTATACAAAAATTGTTAACTGAAATTGGTTGGGTCAATCCTTCCGATAGAAGACACATCCAAAAGTTGATATTGACCTTTAAGTTTAAAAATGGAGATTTACCGAGTTACCTGCAACTATTTCGGAATCGAATCCTCTCAACTTGAGAAACAGTTCCAACTTCATTACTTTACCTGGAAGAACAGAACTGTTTTCGAGATCAGTCTTACCGTCATCTCTAAAACTTTGGAACGAACTTGATATTAATATTCGCGAAGCACCATCCCTTTCGAGTTTTAAAACTAGACTTAAAAATTACTTTAAACCACCGATAATACCCCAAATACTACATACTGGGTGATAGATACCTTTCAGTTCTACATGCGCGTTTGCAAAACAATTGCAGCAATTTAAACGCTGATCTCTATCTTAATCATTTGAGAGATAATCCCAATTGTATATGTGGTGATGGTTTTGAAGATGTTGAGCATTATTTGTTGAGATGTGTAATTTTCAGAAATGAAAGACGGCAATTATTTTTAGACACTCGTATATTTCATCCTTTAAGTACTCACAAACTTTTATACGGCATCGACCAACTCATATTCTATTTACTCAAGTTCAAAACTATATTAAAAACACTAAACGATTCCAAACTAAACTTTGTATCGATAAATATAACGTTGTATTTTGTCTATAGCAACTGTCGCTATGTTTCTATCAGCCTATGTGGTGTTATTTCGGTGGAGATTGCGTGGTGGGTAGAATGGCACGGCAGTTTACATTTTTTAGATTTTTTTTTCTTCGTTTTTCCTTCCGATAATCACGTACACTTTTTCAGCCACAATGGAGAGAACTGTAACTAATGTTGTAATAAGTTGTAGTTCAATCCATTTGCATATGATGTATTGTAACATATCTGCAAAAAAATATTATTAAACTTCCGTGGTTGCTAGGAGACTTAAGAGTGCAAAGACACTTTTATATATCATTTTCTTTACTTCCTGCGGAGCAAGCTGTACAAATAGCGTCTCCAGCAGGTTGATATATTATAAGATCATTCTACAAAATCTCTGTGTCGAAAAAGGTTAGTTTTTACCAAAAGAAACATCCAAGTAAAGGTTTGTGTGGAATTCATCCAGCAATTCGTCTGCTGCATGACAATGCTGCACCACATAGGAGCCATGTAGTGATTGACTTTATACTCCAAGAAAATACTGATGTGTTAAAACACCCTCCCTACTCCCCAGATGTAAGCCCATGTTACCTTTTTCTTTCTCCACGGTTGTCTGAAATAATACAACTCCAGAGTACATAAGGTAGTGTGGTCTATCAGTGCCCCGGACTTGTACCAAGGAGATTACTTTGACGCATTTAGCAACTGGATTTTAGGATTACAGAATTTTATTTCTGCTAAAGGGGGTGGAGATACTTTGAGTGGGCGTGCAATGAAAAACAAGAGGCACAAAGGGGCCTGTATCGCTCTACTGGCTTTATAAAATTTGTTGGAATTAGAGTAAAAAACAAAGAATCCATGGTCTCAATAAGCGGGTCATTTTGGTCCGAAATAGCTCACCGGACGATCTTCGCAAAGACCAAAATATTTTCAAACATGCTTATAGTTCCATAACATTATGAAATCAGGCAGTCGATGACGCATCATCACAAATCCCAGCTCCCGCCTTAAAGTGTCCAGGCCCAGTAAGTGTATTATATGGTTATATGGTGGCGATCTCATATGACCCTGGGGCTATGTTACAAGGGGCATGGATGGACCCAAGGACCAATGCTGGTTGGATGGTTGTACCCGTCTGTTCATGTTAGGTAAGTGTATATATGGTTCTAGTGTGGGGATCAGCAGTTTCCAAGTTATGACCCAGGGGTTATGTCCCCATGGGTGGAGATAGACACCTGGGCTGATGCTGGATGGATGTTTGTATCCGTCTTTTCATGCCCATTAAGTGTATCAATGGTTATAGGGTGAAGATCTCAACAGTTTCCTAGTTACGACACAGGGGATATATCCCCAAGTCAAGAGCAGTAACTCAGGTGTTACTGGTTCGATCTTGCTGTTTTTTCGAACTTGTGCGAACTTTCATTGATATCAACCATCTGGCCAACTTTAGTAATAATTAGATGAAAAAAGAAAGGTCTTATCATCTTAACGTTATATCCCCAGGGGTGAGGATAGACCCATGGCTGATGCTGATTTATTCATACTTGGACTGACATCCATAATTCTGCCAGATCGCCTCTTGTCCCTTTAAACACTAATTATATGGACAACCACTATACATTCCTACTACAATCAGGACACAGTTCATGATCTTGACCTACCACAATTAGGTCACCGTTCATGACCTTGAAGTATCACAATCAGGTCACCGTTCATGACATTGACCTACCACAATCAGGTCACACTTCACGACCTTGACCTACTACAATCAGATCACCGTTCATGACCATGAACTACAACATTCACATCATCGTTCAAGACCTTGAATTGAATTGGGTTTTAAGGTGCACCAACACATGAAAGGTTATATGGCGCCTAACAGGAATGAACATGCCAGGCTCATCCTCCATGTACATCGAGATAAAATCTGGAGAATGGCCTAGGACCTTCTCACCCTGAACTGCAGTTGCTGCAAATTCTATTGTAGACACTCCATTTACGCTGGAGCCACGTTTATTGGTTTTTCTGCCACTGCTCTTAGTGATTTGAGCGAGATGGCACCTGAAACAATGCAGGGGTCATGATGAAGACCTTTAATGAGCATGAACAGAAAAATGACAACATGAATGGGGTGGGGTGGGGTGGGGTGGAGTGGGGGGTGGCGGGGTCCTACCCCTCTGCATGTGACGTGTTTGCATTTGCAGTGGTTGTATTCTACCCCAGTAACCACACGGGGACGTTCAAGACCTTGACATACCAGTCAGGCCATCGGTCAAGACCTTGATCAGGTCATCATTTACAACCTTGACCTACCACAATCAGTTATGATTCACGACCTTGACCTACCACAATCAGGTCATTTTATATGACCTTAAACTACCAATCATGTAAATGTTCACGACCTAGACCTACCACAATCAGGTCATCATTCACGACCTTGACCTATTACAATCACGTATCATTCACGACCTTGACCTACCATAATTTGGTCACCATTCACGACCTTGACCTACCATAATCAGTTTACAGTTCATGGCCTTAACCTACCACAAATAGGGCTACAGACCTGTGCCTGGCGGAGGCATGTCTGATTGGAAACTTTTATCATCTCATCTGTCTCTGAGGTTGCTGTCCTTATACTCATTCATTCATTTGAATAGGCATTAGGCCACACTTAAAAAATATTATGTTTGCTTTTTCCCGACCGATCCCTAAAAAAGGACCATTCCCACATATTTTTTTCTCTTTTTTTGGGGGTTAATATCGCCAAAGGTCAATGCTGTTTCTTTTGTTTTGATATTTTTTCTTTTTTAAAATAAAACAAAAATATTTGCCTACCGACCTACCCAAAATTTGAAATTAAGGTCGGGAAATGGCAAACATAAATATTTTCAAGAGTGGCCTTATTCTACAAAGTATGGTAGTTGGATTTGTATGTAAGTTCATAACCTAACATTTCTACTTTGTCTAACATTATAATTTGCATTGTAAATGATGAAGTACTCTTGACAGTATGCATGGGGATAATGTTGCTTTTAATAACCTTTTAGTCACATCACGATGGTCATTGGTGTCTACTTGTAGCAGTGAGCTCTATATCGCTCAACTTTATAGTGCTGCCACACTGGAATACCCCACCCAGTAACATTATACCAACACCGGACCGACCAGTCCTAGAACTATCTTTTATATGCCAAGGTCAAGCTCTGCCATAACGCCATGCCTCATAACAGATGAATCGTCAATAATTACATTAATATAATGGTGAGACATCAAAACACATCATAATTATACTTTCAACAAATGTTTTATTTTCCGGCAGTTTTATTTATAAAATATACAGTTTATAATAGAAAAAACGTCAGTGAAGTACTTTAATATTTAGAAATGCTTATTTAAAATTAAGGAAAGTTTAAACATAGGAATTTGACTAATGCGAGGGCTGTTCCAAAAGTCTGTGTACTGATTTTATAATTTTGTTATGACCGTAAAGATTAAAATAAAAAATACATCATCAGAAACTATAATTTTTTATTTTTTAGACTGTATTATTTTACTATGCTCACATCAAAAGTGTCCTGTATAAGAGTGTTTTCATATCATATGTCTCGTGCGCACGGAGCAGAACGTTGACATTTGTGTGACGTCGTGCGGAGACTTTCAAGTTCTCTGTGACTGTATTCATTTTCAGCTCTTTTAAAAATACTCCGCACCACCGAAAAATATGAAAATTACAGAAAAAGTACACGGAATCTGGAACAGCCCTCGTACATGCAGAAAAGAGATTGTAGTACATCTTGATTCATCGATATCAAATTATTAAATCTGACTAGCAATAATTGAATAAATATAAATCCACTAACTTTAAATCAAAAATGAAATAACAGAAATAAATTAACATTAACATAAATTAAAAGTATCGACAACATTTTCTGAAGCATAAAAATACAAACTGCCCATTAAGCTATTTTTCCCCCATATTTTTATATTTGAAAATTATATTTAATAACTTATAAACTAGGTCAAAACGCATTTTTAAAATTTAAATAATTATAAATCATCATTTCTTCGGTAAAATCAATGGTAAAAATAATGAAGAAAAATATTAATTCCAACTGTCATCCTTTAATTATCCTTTTAAAGGGACACACGGCAACCTTGAAAACTTTATTTATCAAGTACCTTGTTGAGGTTAAACCCGCTTGCATATAATTAAATAAAAGTTGAACTTTTCTTTTTTCTTCTTTAATATTCTGCTATAGGTTTGAATAGATAGTATTGGTGCAATAATATCAATAGTTAGTATTAAATATGCAAACAGAATTTGCCTTATACTATTCTTGTAATTAATATTAATGATTGAACAAATACAATTTATGTAGAAAAACTATAAACTGGCCGCAAGTTCCACAAAAATCAAATTGCCTGTGTCCCTTTAATATATGACTATGTAGGCTACAGTTCGACTTAAATGCTGTCAGATCTAGTGAAATTTATTATTTTACCTTACTCACAAATGGTCCATAAATAGTGATTGCACCAATCATGTTTAATAAAACAATGCCAATAATAATTGCGCACCTTTCAACAGGCTGTGTATTTCCACACAATTCTGTCAACAGGCTGCAAATTCTGTCAATAGTTTGTCAACTGGCACAGCCTAATAATATAACACTTTTGTCAACAATAGTCTCAGTCATACGACAATTCTGTCAATAGTTTGTGAACCATCACAGACAAGTTATACGACAATTCTGTCAACAGTTTGTAAATCTTCACCGTCAGATTATACAATAATTGTGTAAACAGTTTTCAGTTGCCGCAGCTTGTCGTACATCTTCCAAACCTGTCACTTTCTATCACATTTTTTTTCAACTAAGCACAGCCAGTTTGGTCCACAATTGATAGTATCTGATTTTGCTTTCGGTGGCCTGCCACTTTATCAGTGATATCATGTTCCATATGATGTTAAAAGTATAACAAGCAGTGATTTTTTTACAGTCGTGTTATTGCGAGTCCTGGGACTTCAGTATTTACGAGTCCTTTGGAAAAACTTCGAGTCTCGTTGTGATTCACAGTTTTGTTGTTGTTTTTTTGTCTATCTAAATCTTTCCTCAACTTCGGTGGCCTTTAATACTGATATTTCCAAAATTTTAATGACCAAGGAGGACCATGTCTGTTTCAGAAGAAACCTTTTCCAATTTCTATGCGTCCTGTGGATGCACATATTTTTTAATTGTGAGTCCCCAGCAAATGTTATGAGTCCTAGAAGCAGGACTCGCAGGTAACAAAATCACTGAATAAGCACTTTTTTCTTTAATTTGCACAACAAAACATTGATAGCGATAGTAGAATTGCATTAGCGAGAAAGTGCATTTGACCTTCCAAAATCCATTGTTCTGTGCGTAGTCGAAAGACAGACTGACAACAGAGCTCTTTCGTTATACAGGTATCAAAGTCCCCTATCGATTTTCTCCTGTAATTATGAAGTCACGAAGCTATTCTCTGCCAATTCATCATAAAGATTTCATCTGACTCATTAAATCTTCTAAACTCTGCGCCTCCGCTTCCACACTGGGTGGAGATACTTCCTCCTGAAAAGAATATAACATTAGTTAGCAAAGAACATTTACAAATTGAATCTTTATACTATTGAACAAAATATTAATTTTCCTAAATAAAAAATATATGCATTTATTATAAACTTTACAGTGAAATAGTGGATTTTATGAATAAAATAAAACCTTATATTTTCATTGTTTATATTTCAATCACATGTGAAATACCGAAAATTACGTAATGCCGCTGTTGACGTTGTTGTTATGGACATGATAGTTGTTTTGTCACACTGTTTTATTCTGCATAAGTTTCTAGTTTGTGAGCACATTATAAATAGAATATTTGCTGGTTTGTCGTGAATATAGGATTTATTTTCATCTCGAAGTGAGAAACCTCAAATATTTTCTCACTTCTCGATGAAAATAAATCATATATTCATTCCAAACCAACAAATATCCTCTATATCTTCAGGAAGGAAAGATAGTTCACGCATTTCTGAAACACGAGGGCTATTACGTTGGCCCTAAATCGCTCCGACGCCAGAGGTAGGTTCAACTAATGAATTCTGACAAGTAGTTTTAGAATTTTTAAAAAGTTTTTTTCCTTTTTGCTGCCATAGCAACTAGGCTTTTAGGCCAATAAGCCATGATCAACAATGATTAATGTTATTTACATTAATCCAAAGTATGTTATTTTCATATTTTTATAGCAATGTACCATAACAAATCAACTTAAATGAACAAAAACCATACAATTTATACATGTAACTCTTCGTCAGTTGGTTTAGAAACGGTGTAAATCTTTTGTAAAAGTTACCTGTTGATGGCGGGATAGCGACTTTAATACAGGTGCATTTTAATTTAAAACAATACAATTGGAAACTGAAACAGTGATCTCTTAAAGTAGGTGGTCTTTCAATGCAGGTAGTCCCTTTTGTACCTTGTTGGAGGATAAATTCATTTTAAGATCAAGCAAACTTAAGTACCTGTACAGGGGCTGGTTTTGTGTATGCCACTTTCAAACCCTCGGCCAATTCTGGTTGGTCTCCTTCTGCTGCTTCCGACTCCAGTTCTGTCGTCTCAGATACTAGCTGGATATCTGAGAAATAAGATAATAAATAATATGGACTGTGGTAGCGTTGTTCCGATTAATCAATCTGATCGATCATCGATCAGTTAAGCCTTTAGTTTGATTAATCGATTACAATATTAAATGATTGACTTTACTCAGATGTTGAAAAATATTGGCTTAATTAATATTGGTTAAATATTCTGATGATCGATCATGGATTTTCAGCCTATTCCCAACCCTAGATTGTTGTATTTAGAGCTGCTCCTGGAAAGAGGCAGAGGTCACAGATCACCATTGTTTTAAAGGGACACATGACAATCTTAAGTTTTATATCAAGTATTAGATAATAAAATAAAAAATTTGGCAGAGTAAAAAGACAACAATTTTCAAGATTTGATTTTGAAAGATACATCTAATGAACCATTATGTTCATGAAATAAGTAGGGTTTTAAAAGAATCACACTGTGAATACCTTAAATTTTATAGTAAACTTGGCTCCCAATCTACGATAAAGACTGAGTTTATCACTAACCAGAATGTAGAGGTGTGTCAAATTTGTGGTCACTGATTGGTCAGTCTATTTTGATGCTTTATCAAAATTATGAATTACTGTCATTCTGTATTACTTACCATATATGTTATCATCATGCACTATTTCCTCTTCTATAACTATTTCTACGACTTGTTTTGGTTTGGCTGCCTCTCGTATCTACAAATTAAATCAAAACTATACTGGCAGCATTGGAATTTCAGCACAGATGTACAGCTTGAACAAGAGATAGGGACAGTGTTATAGTACCATCGTTCTATAATTTACATGCCCAGCTATACAACAAATGACAGATTGGTCTCTTTCATATCTTTGGTAGTTTGCATCAAGAAGGTTGAAAGAATTGTGAAATCAAAGAACGAGAAGGCTGTAAGAATTGTCACATCATATTACAAGAAGGCTGTAAGAATTGTCACATCATATTACAAGAAGGCTGTAAGAAATGTGGCATCATATTACAAGAAGGTTGTAAGAAATGTGGCATCATATTACAAGAAGGTTGTAAGAAATGTGGCATCATATTACAAGAAGGTTGTAAGAAATGTGGCATCATATTACAAGAAGGTTGTAAGAAATGTGGCATCATATTACAAGAAGGTTGTAAGAAATGTGGCATCATATTACAAGAAGGTTTTGAGAAATGTCACATCTTATTACAAGAAGGTTGTAAGAATTGTGGCATCATATTACAAGAAGGTTTTGAGAAATGTCACATCTTATTACAAGAAGGTTGTAAGAATTGTGGCATCATATTACAAGAAAGGTGTACGAATTGTGACATGATATTGCAAGGATGTTGTAAGAATTGTACCAAATTGCAAGAAGGTTGTAAGAAGTGTGACATATTACAAGAAAGCTGTAAGAATTGTGACATCATATTACAAGACGGTTGTAAGAAATGTCAAATCATATTATAAGAAGGT
Organism: Cyrtodaria siliqua; assembly: GCA_037043455.1. Taxonomy (NCBI): domain Eukaryota; kingdom Metazoa; phylum Mollusca; class Bivalvia; order Adapedonta; family Hiatellidae; genus Cyrtodaria; species Cyrtodaria siliqua. Next base: position 30,184 of record JAWPHD010015664.1, on the reverse strand, counting down.
TGTAAGAATTGTGACATCGTATTACAAGGATGTTATAAGAACTGAAACACATAACAAAAAGGTTGTAAGAACAGTGACATATTACAAGAAAGCTGTACGAATTGTGACACATTACAAGGAGGTTGTAAGAACTGTGACATCATATTACAAGAAGGTTGTAGGAATTATTACCTATTACAAGAAGGTTGTAAAAATTGTGACAAAATATTTCAAGGATGTTGTAAGAATTGTGACATATTACAAGAAGGTTGTAAGAAAGGTCAAATCATATACTGAACAAAAAAAAAAGCTTCTGCTGATGTTGATTGTCTAGACAGCAAAACAGGAAACATTAATGATGTTTTAAGAATAATTAGATAGACTGCCAACAGATGTTTTTGAAAAGTTCAGTCCACAAGGGAGTTAGCCCCCTTTTTATTTTGGCCACAAAAACAAATTAAATCTATGAAAATTACCGGAATTTGTCCCGAGACAATATTCTCTATATGTTCCTTACCAAAAAAAAACATAACACAGATTGTGTAGATGGTAGATTTTGATTATCAACAATCATCAAATTTCCTCCCTTTAATTTTTTTCCTGTTTAATTGTGACATATTGCAAGAAGGTTGTAAGTATTGTGACATATTACAAGAAGGATGTAAAAATTGTGAATCGCATTACAAGCAGGTTGAAGAATTGTGACATCCTGTTACAAGAAGGTTGTAAAAAGTGTGACGTTTTACAAGAAGGCTGTAAGAACTCCCCATATAGTTTAACTACATCTTACCTTGTACTCTCCCTGTTGTCTTACACAATGATTGTCCTCACATTGTTCATTAGGTTTCATAGACATAGTAGGGAAGAAATCTTGTAGTGCGTTATAGCCTAGGTAATGTGTCACGTCTCCAAAACCTAGAAGATATCTGCAATTATAGAAAATGTGAATAAAAGATGACTGATTGAATTGCATTGGATTTTATAGTCGCACCAACAGCTAAGGTCATATGGCGACTTTCCAGCTTCCATTGGTGGAGGAAGACCCCAGGTGCCCCTCTGGGCAATTTTCGTGCACGGGCGGGCACCTGGGTAGAACCACCGACGTTCTGTAAGCCAGCTGGATAGCTTCCTCACATGAATAAAAGATGAAATGATACTACCATTTAAAAGCTGGATCAACAATTGGTAATTGTATTTTGTTCAATCAACCATGCACAAAAAAGCATTGCTGTCGACAGCAAGTTTGCCACCATCTAGCATTACAAATTGAGAACCAAAACAAAGCTCCAGTATGTTAATGAAGAGTGTTAACCACATGATACTAGTCTAATTTATTCTGCCATTGCTACGTTTTCTCATTGTCAGCATGTTTATTTTAAATTAGTTTTTTACCAGGTAAATCTGCTTAACCCGCTAAGCACAACAATAATAGCCATTGCGTCCATTGTAAACCCAGATCAGCCTGCGAGTAACTCGCCGGCTGATTTGGGTTTATTGTCCTGCTGCTGGTCAGTCATTTTCCCCAAAACACCCCTTTGTCACATAAATGGAATGGTCTTAATTCAAAGAAAGAATAGTCCATTATATATATGTAGCGGGTTAAGTTTCTTTCCTAGAGTATAAGCACTTAGAAAGAATAAAAACATGTAGTGGGTTAAGGGTGTTAATTATGAGCCATATTGCAGTTTACTGACCAACTGACTTACTTTAGGGTGTTTTGTACCAGAAAGCCTGCTACTACTGCCATAGTTGTGGGCAAACTTGCAGCACAAACACCGTCCCTCTTCAGTGTTTTCTCGTCTGTCTTGGTTGCAACTATCAGGGGTGGTGCACACTGTTGGGGGTAAATATAGATAAACATAAGGGGAAATAACACCTGTGAGTAAATATAGATAAACATAAGGTGAAATAACTCCTGTGAGTAAATATAGTTAAACATAAGGTGAAATAACTCCTGTGAGTAAATATAGAAAAACATAAGGGGAAATAACTCCTGTGAGTAAATATAGATAAACAAACATAAGGGGAAATAACACCTGTGAGTAAATATAGATAAAAATAAGGGGAAATAACACCTGTGAGTAAATATAGATAAACATAAGGGGAAATAACACCTGTGAACACATGTGAGTAAATATAGATAAACATAAGGCGAAATAACTCCTGTGAGTAAATATAGATAAAGATAAGGGGAAATAACTCATGTGAGTAAATATAGATAAACATAAGGGGAAATAACTCCTGTGAGTAAATATAGATAAACATAAGGGAAATAACTCCTGTAAGTAATATAAACATAAGGGAAATAACTCCTGTAAGTAAATATAGATAAACAGAAGGGGAAATAACTCATGTGAGTAAATATAGATAAACATTATAAAAATCAAACGGAATGTAGCGCTACAGTCAAACAATCTTTATAATTGGGAGTTATGAAAAACTTGGGAATAGGTGAACAAATAGCAAAAATTGGATGATAAACAAAGAAGTTATGACCATTTGAAGTTGTTTTAAAACGGTTATGGGAGCCGCCATATTGAGAACTATGACATCATAGTTCCAAATAACCATATCAGTCATGTAGATAAATATCATTTAAAGCAAAGAAAATCACTGCAAATGAATGAAAAATCCCCTTTAATGCACTATTTCACTGAAGTATTCTTATTTTTCATATAGTTGGTGTGATTTTTTTCATATAAATCAATAAATTATCATATTTATAAATATTCCATATATGGTCATTTAGAACTGTGATGTCATAGCTCTCAAATATCCGTGTCAACAGAACCTTCAAATAAACATATTTTCTTTGTTTATCATCTGACTTAGGTAATTATTTCAACCTTTTTCGAGTTGTTTTTTTCAGAACTCTCAGTGATAAATATCGTTTGGTTGTAGCGCTACATTCCCTTTAAAGGTATAATTGTTTTTATCAGAACCGAGACTCTGCAGAGGTTCCATTTGAAACAGTTATACAGAGGTTTGGAATTCCCCTATCTGAACACTCATGATTGATCATTCTTCTTCTTGCAAATAATTTTGTTTGTTGACGTCACTAATTACTAATGTTTTGCATGTTTATTTACACAATGACTTCAATAATGTTCACATTATCCATTTCACTGTTGATACACATGCCTTTTATCTGTGTAAAATGCAGATAAGCTTATCCGGTATATAATACAATAAGGGGAAATAACTCCATCAGATATTATAGGAAAATTTTTCCAGACAGATTTTCAAGCATTGTTGAGCTTATGTAATGAGTTAGCAAACTACAAAATATGATTAAAATCAGAAAATGTTGGCTCTTGTTAAGTTGTTACATAACTGCATTTTTTTTATCGAAATGACAAGTTCAAGGGGATTTCATGGATGGTACAATGTGCTGATTTTCATATTTACTCATCGTGTAAGGCCATAATAATATTAATTGCTTGTTTCTCATCCAAATTTATTTCAAAATAGGGGTGGGGAGTGAAATTTTATTTTGTATTTTTCATTTTATACGACAAATGGAAAATGGCCTCGTCACAAGGCAAAAATAGTAAAACATACTACTGATTTACTTTCAAGATTGAAAACATATTTTTTAAATAGTCTTTCATACTTTCAGCAATTTTTTTTATAATTTTTTTTTTTAAGAAATCAAAATTACCGGGGCGGCATAAAAAAAACGGGGGCAGTCGGGGATGAGAATCTAGCAATTAATTTAGTATGGCCTAATGAAAGCATCCTATGAAATATGGGAGTCAGAAAATATTGGCTGAAGTATGTAATAGCATTCATTTAAGCATTTAAATTTAAACTTAAATTCTATATCCAAGGGGACATAACTGCCTCAGAATGTGTGCAAAGAATTTTGGTTATCATGAGTTCAATGATGGTATGCACAAAAGTTTGGCGAGGCTTTGCGTTACAGTTTTGGAGAAGTAATAGACTTTAGAAAAACATTGGCACATTATATATTATACAAAGCCCCAAAACTCTGGCAGAAATTGTTAAAAGAAAATGAAAAAAAATGCACATATCTACTCTCTGGTGATCATGTCCACAAAGTTTGCCGAGGATAGGCCTAATTGTTTTAGATGAGTTACAGACAGTAGAAAAACAATAACGAAAGAACTCGCCACCTTATTACAGATTTTGTCGGGTGTATAAAAACGCTTAAATCTACTGCAGGCTGTAGCATGATATCAACGGAAGGCTCAAACTTACAGCAAAACACGCAGTCTCTCCGGGTATAACAAACTGTATATGGCCAGACACAGCATTCTCACTGACTCCAGACTCAATCCAGGTCTGTCCTACCTCATTGCACGCCTGAAAATACATAAAACAAGAGCTGTCGGAGAACAGCGCAGCTCGACTATTCGATTTTTCGGAGAATAATAAATTTATAGCTAGTATATACCATCAGAAAACAAGGCTACAACAATGTGGGGTGGGGTTGGGAGCACAACATAACTATGTGTAAGAATTGACCAAAACTACACAGAAATATGTAAAAAAAATATAAAAATAAAAAAATATCGAGTTTTGAGTGGGGTGCGGGGTGGGGGGTGGGAGAGAGGCGGGGGTGATGGTGGGGGGAGTGGGGGTGGTGAGAGCAACATATATAGAGGGGGTAGTATAGAGAGGGGGGTAGTTGGGGTGGGGGGGGGGGGCAACATATATGTGTAAGATTTGACAAAAGTAACACAGAAATATGTAAAAAAAAAAATAGTTTCAAGTGGGTGTGGGGTGTGGGTGAGAGCTGGGGGACAGCGGGGGGAAAAGGCGGAAGTGGGTTGGGCGCAGGGGGAGGGGGCAACATATATGTGTAAGAATTGACTAAAACAACACAGAAATATGTACAAAAAAAAAAAAAAAAAAAAAAGATTTGTTGGATAGATAGATGGGTTGGGGGGGGGGGGGGGGGGGGGGGGGGGGGGGGCAACACATGTGTGTAAGAATTGCTAAAATAACAAAGAAATATGTAAAAAAAAAAAAAAAAAAAGTTCCAAGCGTGGGGCGGGATGGGGGATGGGGTGAGTTAAAACATATAAGTGTCAGAATTGTTAAAGCAACACAGAAATATGTAAAAAAAACAAAAAACAATGCTCCAAGTGTGGGGCGGGATTTAGTGGATGGGATGAGGGGTTGGTTAAAACATATAAGTATCAGAATTGATAAAAGCAACACAGAAATATGTCCAAAAAAAAATTCAAGTGGGGGGGGGGGGGGGGGGGGGGGGGGGGGTGGTGGTGGGGGGTGATGGGGTGAGAGGCGGGAATCAGTTGGGGGTTTGTGGAGGTTTATGTGTGTAAGAATTGACTAAAACAACAAAGAAATATGTAAAAAAAAAATCAAGTGTGGGGCATGGTGGGTGGGGTGATGGCATGAGAGGCGGTGGGGGGAGGGGGGGGGGGGGAGCGGGGAGGGTTGCAACATACATGTATAAGAACTGACAAAAGCAACACAGAAATATGTAAAACAAAAAAAAAAAAAAAGTTTCAAGTCTTGGGCGGGATGGGGGTGGGGAGGTGATGGGGTGAGAGACGTGGGGGTGGGGTGGTGGGTGCAGGGAGGGTTGCAACATATATGTGTAAGAATTGACAAAAACAACACAGAAATATGCAAAAAAAAAAAATAAAAAAACAAGTGTGGGGCGTGGTGGGTGTGGTGATGGGGTGAGAGGCGGGGGTGGGGGGAGGGGGCGGGGTGGGTTGCAACATATATGTGTAAGAATTGACAAAAGCAACACAGAAATATGTAAAAAAAAAAAAAACAAGTGTGGGGCGTGGTGGGTGGTGTGATGGGGTAAGAGGCAGGGGGGGGGGGGGGCTGGGGGTGGTGGGGGGGGGGGGCGGCAGTTGCAACATATATGTGTAGGAATTGACAAAAGCAACTCAGAAATATGTAAAAAAAAAAAAAAAAAAAAAAAGTGGGGGGGGGGGGGGTTGGGGTGGGGTGGGGGGGGGGGGAGAGGAGGGAGCCCATGCCCCAATATGGGTGAAGTAATAAGATGCATAATGCTATAACAAATCCCAAACCAAAATTATAGATATATACATGCTTACATGCAAACCTAGATCTGCCTTTATTGCACATTTTATGGGCCATCACAATTTGGGTTGCATGGGAGCCCAGAATTTGCAAAAGACAAAATTACTTATCCAACCCTTTACAACATACTATAAGGAAACCAATTCCAAAATTTAGTTCAGCTAGGACAAGAAATGTAAGAGAGATAGACCTGTAAACACAGCTTACACACAAAATTTGATGTGAAACAGACACATTTTAAGGGCTATCAGAATTTGGGTTCCAGGGGAGCCCAGGGGTTACAGGAACCAAAATTACTTAAGCAGCCCTTAAGATAATGCTATAAGGAAGTTAATGGCCAAATTTGGTTGAGCTAGGGTAAGAATTGTAATAGATATAGACTTGTAAACACAGCTTACACGCAAAATTTTATATGAAATGGGACACATTTTATGGGCTATCATAATTTGGGTTCCATGGGAGCCCATGGGTTACAGGAACCAAAATTGCTTATGCAGTCCTTAAGATAATGCTATAAGGAAGCCCATGGCCAAATTTGGTTGTGCTAGGATAAGAAATGCAAGAGATATAGACTTGTAAACACAGCTTACACGCAAACCTGAATGTGGGACGCCGACGCCGACGCCAACGCCGACGCCGACCCCGGGGTGATTACATAAGCTCTCTTATTCTTCGAATAGTCGAGCTAACAAAAGCACATTTAAATTAAAATACTTATATATATATATCTATAATAATTTGAATTTAGCGGCACACACGGCAATCTTTAAGCTTGTATTAAGCATTAAAGCTTACCGGTAGCACCTCGATTTATTAATCCAGTATGACAGTATGCTGACTTTATTTCTTCCTATTGTTCTAAGTGTTTCAATATATTATTGGTGCAATATAATCAACATTTAGTAATATGTAAAAACAATTTGCTTTGAACTTTTCTAATAATAAATATTAATGATTGCAAAAATAGCAAGTAAGGAGGGCTGCAAACAAATCAAGATTGCAATTTTTCCCTCTGCTGAAATTCTGATTTATTGTATATTTTACTCAGTTCTGCAACAGTAACTTCATATAAAATATCACGTATGATGCCTTTTTTGTGGGACACAGAAATGTCCGTCTGTCTGTCCATCACACTTTTTTGTGGCTGCAACTTGTCATTCAGTTTGATTCAATTCATATTTCGTAAGATTGATGAGGGACCTTATTTTAGGTCAAGAATACTGTGTGATGTAATGCAAAACAAAACAAACCGTATTGATGGTCATTCTAGCTTCAAAATTGTCCACGCAACTGAGCACCAGATCCACAGGCTGATTTTTCAAACCACCATTTCTGCAAAAAAAACAACAACAACAGGTAACATAAAATGCAGGCCTAAAAGACTCACAACACTATTATCTGCCCTTGAATACTCATTCCCTACAGATGGAGGTAGATACACAAAATAGTTTTTCTTTTCTACTTTTTACAGGACTTTCCATTGCATAAATTGATTTATCCTAAACCAGTTTCTAAATCAACAGCATTTTAGGAAGGGATCACAGAAAACTTCACGTTGATATAATATTTCTAGCTAATTCTGCCTCATTTCAGATATCATGTGTCTAATCATCATGGGGTTGTATTCTGACACAGTCTTCTTCGTAAGATGCCGAAGAACCTCATCGATTTTCGTTATCCGGTATTTACCATGGAAAATTCAGTCTTCATTTAAGGGTTTAGTGTCTTTTTTTGTGCGTTCATTGGGTTATGAACTGTTAGTTGTTGAAGCACATAACACATAAGGCCCGAAGGGCATTATGCACGCTATGTGCGTTGACAACTAACAGTTCATACCCCCAATGAATACACAAAAAATGACACTAAACCCTTATAATTGCATTCCACAGTTTTAAACTCTTTATCCAATTATTTTAATATCCCTCTCCTAAGACTGCCCCTGTAAATCCGAACTATATTGTTACACAGCAAGCGTATTCTATGAATGGCGGATGAAAGTAGTTCTTCGTACAGTTCATTGGAAAATAAATGTAGCTTAAATTGATCATGTGATCATCCTTTAACCAATCACACTGTTTGTATTATCTAAATGTTTGAGTGACTGCAATTATTTGCATATTATTTCGAAAAATGTAATATGATAAATATACCATGGCTTTATTAAACTCCGACACCACAAGTTATGTGATAAATATATATATGTACATAGGAGAATATGAACTGAGGAGTTGGTCACATGAACATGATACCTAATGTACTTAATAACTAAGACATATTTTGATGTACAATGTGAACGATATACAAAGCATTTTATGGCTCTATAGACATGATCCAACATTTTGAACATTAAATCATTAACAAAAACAAATATCGTTTTTAGTGATTCACTGCTGTTGAACTTGTTTCCCTCTTTTCAATAAATAAGCAGGGTTTGAGAAAAAATTTCATTGCAGTTCCATTAGTAGTTTCTGAGTTATGCTCCGGACAAGAAATTATAAGTATAAAATGGGCAATTTTTCTTATAGCATGAAGATATAGTTATGGATATTGTGCTCTTCACGTCCACTCATTGCCCTCTATCAATTTGTTAAGTTTCATTGCAGTCTCAGGAGTAGTTTCAAAATTATGCTCCGGACAAGAATTCTAAGTATAACATTACAATAGACAATAACTCAAATTTGATTGAAGACAGAGTTACGGTTCTTGCCCTCTGCACTTTCTCTCATTGCCCTCTATCTTTGTGTGAAGTTTGTTTGCAGTCCCATTAGTAGTTTTGAAGTTATGCTCCGAACACGAATGTGACGGGTGTACGAAAGGACAAAGCGCCGACTATAATTCTCCGCAGAAAATTTTGGGCAGCATAAAAACTAAAGGAAGGTTGCAAGTTAGAACATCGAGATAAAGCATCCCTTTAAAGGTGCAGTAAGGATTAAGGAAGGGCAGAATGGTTTACAGGAAGAAAAGCAGTACTTACTGAATTCTTCCAACAAAATGATTGAAATTATCCAGTGTTGTGATGTTGTAGTTGTACACTTCAAATGTTACATCCGGATTGATTTCTCTGCAAAAAGGAAAACATAACTATAATTACTGTTAAAAACAACAATGTAGTCTAGATCATATACAGACGCACACACCTTCTATCAAAGTTATATAGAACGGCAGAAAGACACTTAATTAATAAATAAAGAAAGAGGGAAACTTCATCGTTATAGCGAACTAAATGTGGATGGTCAAAAATACTATTTATCAAAAAAATAATTAAATAAAGATACGTCTTTCCGGTTTCATTTTTTTTCTGCACAAAGGGTCAAGACGTTTGTATTTATAATCAAGCATCAAAGATGATCAAGACTAACGACAATGTTTCTTTCAAACTGAATACTGAACGTGTAACAAATCACTTCAACAATTCCTACCCAATTCAATTTGTGAAAGATCATGATTTATCAGTGCAAGAAAGTTTATATCTCTAATATTAATAACTACCTCCAAACACAACAGTGTTGACATCGTTTACAGAGAACGCTCACCAATGCAAAACATTTCGGTTAAAATCCCTTAAATTAACATATTAACTGCTTGGTTTGACTGTAAGAGAATCCTTCACTCGATGGTAGATGCAGTTAGTTTTTTCACTCATTCCCATCCGCTGGTTTGTTTCTACCATCTTACAACGGGGCTATGCAGTATTTCAAAGATTTTCAAAATAAAGAAATGGTTCATACAGAATTATCATTATGACATTTAAGGACTTTTTAAGGACTTTTAAGGCCCTAATAACCCATTTTTAAAGCCGGGTTTAACTCATAACATTATTGGCAAAATTATTTTTTGCCGATTTTTTTAAAACTACGTCAGATATTATTCCTCTTGTATAATTAATCGACTGATTATGAAATTCAAGGACCTTTCATGATATTTGTCAGAATTTAAGGACTTTTTAAGGCTTCAGTGGATTTAAGGACTTTTAAAGGCTACTTCTGAAATTTAAGGACTTTAAGGCTGTATGTTCCTTGAAAGACCCGTTTCCTACCTGAGTGTACACTCCGCAGCCTCTACCTTACTGAGGCCAGCCTGGTGAGGTTGGAAGAATAGGCGATTCATATTGGCCAACTCAACCTTATCATAATCAAACAGTAAAAGCTGCAAATAAAAGTGAAGAAATTATGAATCAAAACTAATCAATTGTCAGTTCGGTCAGTTTTGACAGAATTCATATTGGTCAAAATTCATATTGGTCTCAGTGCTCACGAAATAGGTTAGCCCCAAGCCCGGGGCCAGTCAAAATCTGGTTGGGGCTTGTCCCTTTTTGCTATATTTTACTATATAATTAATTCAGTGCCTGTCAATAATACTTCAGGGCTAGTCTGTCAAAAATATTTTCCAAGAGCACTGGACCGTCTACTCAAATTTGTCAGATAGTAGAGGCTTCAAAGAGAAACCTAAATCATGATGCAACCTTTTACAATAGTCTTACTCCAAAATACATGCAGGCATGTACAGATACACTGTTAAACTGAAATACTACCGGTATGTAGACCTATATTACCTTTCCTATTCCACATCTGGTGAGCATTTCTGCAGTCACACTGCCAACTCCACCCACCCCAACCACTGCCACGGTGTAGTCTCTGATTCTCTGGAAAAAAGACAAATTTACATGTACTGGTACCACAACTTTTAGTTCAGTTAAAACAACATTTGTCAGTTAAAGCCATAAACTCAAAAAAACAAAAACCATTTACAAGTCATTTTCTTTTAATGCTGAGTAAAATAAATTGTTAATGCCACAAAAAAGACAAAATATGTAAACAATTACATGCAAGATATTTTTATCTGGACAAATTTCTCTTTCAAGAATCATAAATTTAAAAAAAGATATAATTGAAACTGAAAACACTAAATGGATTTAATAACATTAAAACAACCCAGAGTTAGGTTGCTGGTTAAAGAGTGACGGATGACACTTAGGGTTCACTTTGTTGGTCATGGAAAAAGTGATCCCTAAGTGTCTGCCATGCTACGCAGGTGAAACAAGGAGTTATATTACATGGCTTTTCCTATACAGCAGTTGTTAAACTGATACACACCTCATAGTTTTCTACAATACCCATCCTCTTGAGCGCCATCAGTCGACTGTAAAATAAATTAGTATTGATTTTTATATAACGTAAAATGGCAGGAAATACTTAATTTAAAGGTAACAATAAATATACAAAAAAACACTTTCAGGAATATTAATTTTGTTTCCCTGGCACTGATGTCAATTTTCCACATCAGAATAGTGAAACACCACTGACAATGACATGACATTATTATTTGGTCTGTGAAACTACCTTCGATTTCCAACAACACTTTTAATCTAGTTATCAAACAAAAGGGTCTGACAAATTTTGAAATTGACTACAATTTGTTCTTCATATTCACAGTGCCTGAAATGAGGGCCAGCCGAAGGTTGACCCGAAAATTTTTTTTTGGGCAAGTAAAAATTTTGAGTCACTGGCCCAAAATGAACATTGGAGGCCCAAATATTTTGTAACTTTTTATGTCAACAAAGTAAAGAAAAATGAGAATAAACAGGTAGAACATTTTATTTTTTGGTCCATTATTCTTCATTATTATTCAGCAACAACCCCCCCCCCCTTTTTTCCCAAAACGAACCAAAAAAAAACTAAGTCCAACCTTAAAAAAAAAATGGGCAGCACTTCCCCTAAAAAATTGGGTTTTTACCCCCAGTCCCTTGACCCAAGACCAACAGAGAGGATAGAGAGAGAAAAATTGAGATGTGTGGGACAGATTCATTTATAAAGACATGAACCATACACATCTCTAGCCTACATAGAAAAAGTATAAAGTAGAATAATACAAACCTTCAGCAATTTTGTAATCCAGAAACATATTCAAAAAACTACAGCAAAATGTTATCATCTCACTGCTGTGCTGGTATTTGCATGCTGTCATAAAGTTCTGATTCCTTCAAATTGGCAGATACAGGGATCGGAACCTATTCCCCCTTTTTGGAACTATGAGTATATTTTCTTTAAAGTACTTTAATAAACGCAGAAAATTGGACTCCGATAATACTAATAGACTTAGACCCCCTCCCCCCCCCTCTTTCAAATTGCTGAATCCGCCGCTGATTTTAAGCAGACTTGACGCACAATCAAAATTACCGACTAGCATCGTATGTCGACATTTATGATTAACAGAAAAAATCCTTACTTCGCATACTTTGACTGCTTTTTAATGTCGCAGCGTTAGTGCGTTTAAGAAATGACCATGCGTCTTGCATTTTCTTTGACTTTACACAGTTATCATATGTTACATGCACTTTCATTGGTTCAATAGTTTATTTGAACCAATCGCTGCGTTCGTAACTAACAAGTCGCAAGAGAAATAAAGAGTTGTCTACCTCTACCAAGTGACGACGGTAGTTGACAGTTCTCCGAAAATAATTGATTAAAATGATTTTTTTTTACTGATTTTGGGCAGTCGCCCAGACGTTTTTTGTTGGGCCAGTGACAACTTTACTTTGAACAACTTTTGGTCGCCCAGACAAGGTATTAATCGCCATTGGCGAGTGGGCGACCGGCCGTTTCAGACACTGTATTCATAGTGAAGATTTCTTTGTATTCATTTTTATACTATCGAATTTAGTTTTAAAGGGGTTGATGCACTATCTTCAAACAAGATTTATTTAAAAAGGCTCTGAAAAACTTGAAAAAAGCCGAAAGAATTCAAATGTCATGAAAAATAAAGGCAATATGGCCTATTAAAAATTTACAAAGAACATAAATGGAGTCTGCCAACTTGGAACGATGACATCATCATATATGGCATATTGATAAAATTGATTTTAAAGCAAAGAAAAATCATTGCAAATTGATTAAAAATAAACATACAGATGTAAAATGTATGCTTATTTTTCATTTGCAGTGATTTTCTTGGCTTTAAAAGACATTTTGTCAATATGGTATATATGGTAAAAAGGCGTGATGACGTCATTCCAAGATGGTCGCCTCCATTTATGTTTCTTTGCAAATTTTCACTAGGTCATATCTCCATTATTTTTCATGAAATTTTGATAAGTTCTTTCAGATTTTTCAAGTTTTTCAGAGCCTTTTAATTAAAATAAACCTTGTCTGAAAATAATGCATCAACCCCTTTAAAGACAGTTGGGAATATTAGGTATCCCGTGGTATCATTTAAATTAGTGATGATCCGATGATCGATTATAGTCGACAATTGGTCACCATTGAATTGACGACCAATCATTGTCCATAAAAAACTGTAGTCGATCATTAAAAAAACAAAAAAACAAAAACGGATCAAAATAGCCGAGACGATTGTTTTGTAAATATTAACAAGTCATAAACCATTTTTTCGTACAAGGAATTGACCTGTGTGAATAAAATGTGGATATTTTGCGATGACGCACCGTCAAATTCGTTCTAGTTCTTTTTTTAAATTGGGCCTAGAAATGAATGACAACATGACTTACAAAAACAGCAACAACTTTTTTAGTCTACTAAATTATCCTTAATAGGTACAGAAAATTCACTTGCAAAACATACATGTATCTGTAAGTGTAACCACCATATGGTTGGCTTATAACACGTTAGTTTATTATAAATGTAGTATTATACCAATATAACACTAGTATTGTATGTTCACTCTTTGTTTCTGCGAAACAGCTGCTAACATTTATGAATTGGTTTACCTGTATGGGTTCGAATCGACGACTTCGGAGCTCATCTGTGAAATTTTCTGGCGTACCACAACATGGTTATTTTTGCGTTTTTCTAACTCTAACTCTTCTTCCAAATGTTTGATCTTTTTCTGTAGATCTTCTACTGTCGCCATGATCGAGAATTTGCAGAATTATTTTAATTATTTATTACTGCTGTCTGAATATATTAGAAAATCTGTCAAATTTGTCACCAAAACGTCAAACGTGTAAATACCGGAAGTAAATTAATAAACAAAATTATTTCTACCTCCAGCAACGGAGAGCAAAACGTGAAAAAATGAACCGAGAGCAAAGTGAATTACCCAAAATCCTCCAAAAGTAGAACGAAACATTTTTTTGTGTCGCCTGCGTAGCATGGCAGACACTTAGGGATCACCTTGTCTGTCGACTGTCGTCCGTCGTCCCTCATACTTTAACCTGCAACCTAACCTTGGCCATAACTTGAAAAGTATTTGACATATGTTCATGGAACTTGACACACATCTTCATTGTAACCTAAGGAATGCTGTTACAGAGCATGACCCATAACTCTGACTTTCATTTTGACAGAGTTATATGCTCCCTTTCGTAAAACGTTAACCTGCAACCTAACCAAGCTCATAATGGGACATAACTTGCAAAGTATTTGACCTATGTTCATGAAACTTCACACACATATTCATCTTGCCGAACAGAATAGTGTTATCCACTACCGTTAACTCTGACTTTCATGTCAGCACGGTTAAGTATGCCATTTTTCATAAAACTTTAACCGGCAAGCTAACCAAGCTCATAACTGGTCATAGCTTGAAAACTATTTGATCTTTGTTCATTAAACTTCATACAAATATTCATCTTAACTGAAGGAATGTCGTTACACATGTCTAATAACTCTGACTTTCATTTCAGCAAAGTTATGCCCCTTTTCATAAAACGTTAACCTGCAACTTAAACAAGCTCACAACTGGCCATAACTTGAAAAGTATTTGACCACATGTTCATGAAACCTCACACACATATTCGTCTTAACTGAAGGAATGTCGTTACACTCGTCCAATAAGTTTCATTTTGGCAGAGTTATCACCCTTTTCATAAAACTTTAACCTGCAGCCTAACCTAGCTCATAACTTGGCAGTATATTGACATATGGTCATGAAACTTTATACAATTCTTCCTATCAATTATCCAATGCAGATATATGCCCCTTTTCATAAACGTTTACACTTCGAAAAGAAAACTGCTCCATAATTCATGAAGTATTGCACCCCGTTTCTTCAAATTTTACAGAAATATTGTACTTGGTGAAATAAGAACACGACAGGCGACACAAGTGTTCCGCGAAACACCCTTCTAGTTTAAATAAAATATTAGACTTCAAGAAAACAGCTTATTAACTTATATTTAATTTCATTATTCGTAAATGAGTTGTAAACGAATTTATTTCTATATCTACATAACATCGTTATTGCACACGCAGAAACAGCATCACAAATGAACTTTTAAGGGCCTTGAGGTATTTGGATGTCATTTTATCTCATTAATGCTTTGAGGTGTACCGGAAGTAAATCAAATCCCATTGAGTCCAATGCAATATTGAGCAAGCTTTTTAGTTATCCATTTTTCAAAATGAAGTTCAAACTAAGATTCACTTACATGTTCTTAGTCATGAGACCTGCCTCTCTAGAAAACTGCTGAGAATAGTAGGGGTCATGTGGCATATAAGAAAATAAAATTCTGATCTTTGTTGATACCGTGAACAAACTGCGTTCATTCGGCACCTCTTAAATGTGTTCTACTTTCACTTTCAAAACTGTCAAGTTGACAAATAAAATCATCATACAACCATGCAAATGGTTTTAAGCTATCACAAACAAGTCAATAAAGTCATTTCAGCCAGGAAAACAGGCCTTAAATACTCAAAATGCCTTTTATCACAAAAAAAGTTAGGGATTATATATTTGGGAACTCCTTTCGACTACACCAGGCATGAATACCACAGTGATTTACTTCCTACACCAGGCATGAATACCACAGTGATTTACTTCCTGTATGCCTTGACCAAGCCCACAGACAAAATATGTCGGTCAATGGCTATCCATAGCTAATGTACACCAGGCATGAATACCACAGTGATTTACTTCCTGTATGCCTTGACCAAGCCCACAGACAAAATATGTCGGTCAATGGCTATCCATAGCTAATGTACACCAGGCATGAATACCACAGTGATTTACTTCCTGTATGCCTTGACCAAGCCCACAGACAAAATATGTCGGTCAATGGCTATCCATAGCTAATGTACACCAGGCATGAATACCACAGTGATTTACTTCCTGTATGCCTTGACCAAGCCCACAGACAAAATATGTCGGTCAATGGCTATCCATAGCTAATGTTTGTGTTTATATGCCATACCGAATTTAACATCTTGATAAGAAACTGCTGGTACATCAATTTTTAAAACATGGTGTACCTGTATTTGCTGGAACATCAATTTTAAAATATGGTGTACCTGTATTTGAATAGCGTATGGTATGCTAATACAGCAGTTTTAAAACATGGTGTACCTGTATTTGAATAGCATATATGGTATGCTGGTACATACATTTTAAAACATGGTGTACCTGTATTTGAATAGCGTATGGTATACTAGTACATCAATTTTAAAACATCGTGTACATGTATTTGAATAGCGTATGGTTCGCAAGTACATCAATTTTAAAACATGGTGTACCTGTATTTGAATAGCGTATGGTATGCTGGAACATCAATTTTAAAACATGGTGTACCTGTATTTGAATAGCGTATGATATGCTAATACAGCAGTTTTAAAACATGGTGTACCTGTATTTGAAATAGCATGTATGGTATGCTAGTACATACATGTTAAAACATGGTGTACCTGTATTTGAATAGCGTATGGTATGCTAGTACATCAATTTTAAAACATGGTGTACCTGTATTTGAATAGCGTATGGTATGCTGGTACTTAAAACATGGTGTGCCTGTATTTGAATAGCGTATGGTATGCTAGTACATCCGTTTTAAAACATGGTGTACCTGTATTTGAATAGCGTATGGTATGTTAGTACATGCGTTTTAAAACATGGTGTATCTGTATTTGAATAGCGTATGGTACGCGAGTATATCAATTTTAAAACATGGTGCACCTGTATTTGAATAGCGTATGGTGTGTTAGTACAGCAGTTTTAAAACATGGTGTATCTGTATTTGAATAACGTATGGTATGTTAGTACATGCGTTTTAAAACATGGTGTACCTGTATTTGAATAGCGTATGGTACGCGAGTACATCAATTTTAAAACATGGTGCACCTGTATTTGAATAGCGTATGGTGTGTTAGTACAGCAGTTTTAAAACATGGTGTACCTGTATTTGAATAGCGTATGGTGTGTTAGTACAGCAGTTTTAAAACATTGTCCATCTGTATTTGAATAGCGTATGGTATGCAAGTACATGCGTTTTAAAATATGGTGTACCTGTATTTGAATAGCGTATGGTGTGTTAGTACAGCAGTTTTAAAACATGGTCCATCTGTATTTGAATAGCGTATGGTATGTTAGTACATGCGTTTTAAAACATGGTGAACCTGTATTTGCATAGCGTATGGTACGCGAGTATATCAATTTTAAAACATGGTGCACCTGTATTTGAATAGCGTATGGTGTGTTAGTACAGCAGTTTTAAAACATGGTCCATCTGTATTTGAATAGCGTATGGTATGTTAGTACATGCGTTTTAAAACATGGTGTACCTGTATTTGAATAGCGTATGGTACGCGAGTACATCAATTTTAAAACATGGTGCACCTGTATTTGAATAGCGTATGGTGTGTTAGTACAGCAGTTTCAAAACATTGTCCATCTGTATTTGAATAGCGTATGGTATGCAAGTACATGCGTTTTAAAATATGGTGTACCTGTATTTGAATAGCGTATGGTATGCTAGTACATCAATTTTAAAACATGGTGCACCTGTATTTGAATAGCGTATGGTATGTTAGTACATGCGTTTTAAAACATGGTGTACCTGTATTTGAATAGCGTATGGTACGCGAGTACATCAATTTTAACACATGGTGCACCTGTATTTGAATAGCGTATGGTGTGTTAGTACAGCAGTTTTAAAATATGGTGCACCTGTATTTGAATAGCATATGGTGTGTTAGTAAAGCAGTTTTGAAACATGGTCCATCTGTATTTGAATAGCGTATGGTATGCAAGTACATGCGTTTAAAAACATGGTGTGCCTGTATTTGAATAGCGTATGGTATGTTAGTACATGCGTTTTAAAACATGGTGTACCTGTATTTGAATAGCGTATGGTATGCTAGTACATGAATTTTCAAACATGGTGCATTTTTATTTGAATAGCGTATGGTGTGTTAGTACAGCAGTTTTAAAACATGGTCAATCTGTATTTGAATAGCGTATGGTATGCAAGTACAACCGTTTTAAAACATGGTGTACCTGTATTTGAATTGCGTATGGTATGCAAGTACATCTGTTTTAACACATGGTGTAGCTGTATTTGAATTGCGTATGGTATGCTAGTACATCTGTTTTAACACATGGTGTACCTGTATTTGAATTGCGTATGGTATGCTAGTACATCTGTTTTAAAACATGGTGTACCTGCATTTGAATAGCGTATGGTATTCTAGTACATCAATTTTAAAACATGGTGTATCTGTATTTGAATAGCATATGATATGCTAATACAGCAGTTTTAAAACATGGTGTACCTGTATTTGAAATAGCATGTATGGTGTGCTAGTACATCAATTTTAAAACATGGTGTACCTGTATTTGAATAGCGTATGATATGCTAATACAGCAGTTTTAAAACATGGTGTACCTGTATTTGAAATAGCATGTATGGTATGCTAGTACATAAATTTTAAAACATGGTGTACCTGTATTTGAATAGCGTATGGTATTCTAGTACACCCATTTTAAAACATGGTGTACCTGTATTTAAATAGCGTGTATGGTATGCTGGTACATCTTTTTTAAAACATGGTGTACCTGTATTTAAATAGCGTATGGTAGGCGAGTACATCAATTTTAAAACATGGTGTACCTGTATTTGAATAGCGTATGGTACGCGAGTACATCCATTTTAAAACATGGTGTACCTGTATTTGAACAGCGTATGGTGTGTCAATACAGCAGTTTTAAAACATGGTGCACCTGTATTTGAATAGCGTATGGTACGCGAGTACATCCGTTTTAAAACATGGTGTACCTGTATTTGAATAACGTATGGTGTGTTAGTACAGCAGTTTTAAAACATGGTGTATCTGTATTTGAATAGCGTATGGGATGCTGGTATATCACTTTTAAAACATGGTGTACCTATATTTGAATAACGTATCGTGTGTTAGTACAGCCGTTTTAAAACATGGTGCACCTGTATTTGAATAGCGTATGGTATGCTAGTACATCAATTTTAAAACATAGTGTTCATGTATTTGAATAGCGTATGGTATGCTAGTACATCAATTTTAAAACATAGTGTTCATGTATTTGAATAGCGTGTATGGTATGCTGGTACATCAATTTTAAAACATGGTGTACACGTATTTGAATAGCGTGTATCGTATGCTGGTACAGCAATTTTAAAACATGATGTACATGTACTTATGCTAGTTTTAAAACATTGTGTACCTGTAATTGAATAGCGTATGGTACGCGAGTACATCCGTTTTAAAACATGGTGTATCTGTATTTGAATAGCGTATGGTATGCTAGTACGTCCGTTTTAAAACATGGTGTACCTGTATTTGAATAGTGTATGGTATGCTAGTACATGAATTTTAAAACATGGTGTACCTGTATTTAAACACTTGGTATTAAAGGAACACACGAAACTCTTCAAGCTTTTATCAAGCATTAACAGTTGCGATTATATTGATTAATCCAGTATCATTTTGACTTTAAAGCTAATCCATATCATCACAGACCTAATAACACTACGAACATTATCTAAATTTCACGTGGCACAGTGAGAACAATTCCACAAATATTTCCCAACTTTAAACGAACATATCATGAAGAGTTTTATAGATTCACGTTTCATTCATGCCAAAGCCCATCACAAATTTAATTTTCGTTCCAATGATAGAAGTTTGCTTTCACTTATATTTAGAGCAAAAAAGGAGTTTGACGGAAATTATATTATATATAAATATATTTTTTATACAATTTCTTATTTTGAAAACTAACATAAAGTATTATAATCCCAGTTTGCTATTCACTATGAATCTTTTGAATGTATTCTCATTAAAATCAGTGAATACTGAGAGAGAAGATAGAAGGAAAAGTTAAGATGCCACGTGATATTCATGATGTTAAAATCTCATATTTCATTACAGCGATTTTGAAATAATGTGCCTCTCAGTAAATCTGATATAATGTAATTGTATGTTTATTTGTTTAATATGGATAAGTGTCATGTTCTCACTACCTTCATATGTTCATGTACTTGTATAGGCTATAAACATGTGTTGTATGTTTAATTGCTCAATAAAGATATTGTTTTGTATTGTATATAGAAAAACTAACGGGAAGCCGCAAGTTTTTAAAAAGTCAAGAGTGCCGTGTGTTCCTTTAATTAGTTGTAGCACATGGTATGCAAGTCGTGCGTTTTAAAACATGATATATCTGTTGATTAGCGATTCCACAATGTAAGCGGTCAAACGATTTATTTCATTTCCCCGTGTGGTTGCCGGTGAAGAATACAACCACTGCACTCTCACAAACACAATGTCACATGCAGAGAGGAAGGACCGCCCCAACCCCTCCCGCCCCAACCCAACCCACCATTTATATTCATTTTTCATTTATTTATCATGTTCATTCAAGGTATTTATCATCACACCGCGTATACAAACGTGGAAACGCGGCTACATCGTAAATGGAGTGTCTACTATACAATTTGCAGCAACCCTGCAGTTCTGCAGGTATAAAGGTTCTAGGCCCATTCTCCATATTTTATCTTGATGTAAATGGAGGATGAGACTGGTAATTTGTGTGTTAAACTTATATTACCTATATTTTTTAATGCTGCCTTGTTTGTTAGAGAATATAACAGTACTGGAAAATAATCAAAATGTTAATTAAAGAAAACGCTAACAGTTGTAACGTCATACCACCTTTAAAGAACAACGATGGTTTATATTCTGTATCTGACGAAGAAAAGGCAAATGTATTAAATGACTTTTTTACATCAGTATCAACTGTTGACGACACCAATGCCATTCTACCACAATTTATACCTAAGACGATCAATACTATCAATAATATTAATATTACTGAAAATGAAATTTCTGATATCCTATCAACTTTAGTGATAAATAAAGCTAGTGGACCAGATGAAATAAGTCATAGAGTCCTGAAAGAAACTTCAAAAACAATATGTCGCCCCCTGTGTATTCTGTTTAATCGTTCAATTCAAGAGAATATCTTTCCACAATGCTGGAAATTAGCTAATATTATGCCACTTTTTAAATCAGGTGATAAAGATTCACCTTCAAACTATAGACCAATATCGTTAATTAGTTGCGTTGGCAAAGTTATGGAACGCGTGATATTCAAACATATTTTTAACTTTTTGCTTACCAATAATTTAATATTTAAAAACCAGTCTGGTTTCTTACCTGGTCACTCAACAGTTTATCAACTAATTGATATTTATAATCAAATATGCAAAGCGATTGATGAAAACAAATTTACATGTATGGTATTTTTTGATATATCCAAAGCTTTCGATCGCATCTGGCACTCAGCTTTAATTTTTAAACTTCGACAACATGGCATTTCAGGCAACCTTATTAATTGGATAAATAATTATATAACTGATCGTAAACAAAGAGTTTTCGTTGGTTCGACCTTTTCTGAAATAAAAACTCCAAATGACGGCGTACCCCAAGGGTCTGTTCTAGGACCATTATTGTTTTTAATTTATATAAACGATATAGCTGATGCATTGCTTAGTACGACAAGGCTATTTGCTGATGACAGTTCTATTTCGGTATCTACATCCGACTTAGATTATATGGAAACTACAATTAATGAGGACCTGTGTAAAATATCGAATTGGTCAAAGCAATGGCTAGTAAATTTTAATCCATCTAAAACTGAAGTTATCTTCTTTTCACTTGCAAACAGAAACCGTCCGTCTTTGTTATTTGAAAATACACAACTTAACTTTGTTGACCATCATAAACATCTAGGAGTAACCCTTAGTCATGATGGGTCCTGGCATCAACATATTTCAAATATTGTAATATCTGCGTCTAAGGTATAAGGTTCAATGAAATTAATGACGCCAAACGCTTAATCAAATATATAAATCTTACCTTCGCCCTATTTTAGAATACGCGTCTATAGTATGGGATAGTTGTACAAATTATGAAAAAGATAACTTAGAAAAAATACAATATGAAGCCGCGCGAATAGTTACTGGCCTGACTCGTTCTGTCTCTATACAAAAATTGTTAACTGAAATTGGTTGGGTCTCTCTGGCCGACCGAAGACATATCCAAAAGTTGATATTGACCTTTAAGTTTACAAATGGAGATCTACCGATTTACTTGAATGAAATATTCCCTGCAACTGTTTCGGAATCGAATCCTTACAACTTGAGAAACAGTTCCAACTTCGTTACTTTACCTAGAAGAACAGAACTGTTTTCGAGATCAGTCTTACTGTCATCTCTAAAACTTTGGAATGAACTTGATATTAATATTCGCGAAGCACCATCCCTTTCGAGTTTTAAAACTAGACTTAACAATTACTTTAAACCACCGATAGTACCCCAATACTATATACTGGGTGATAGATACCTTTCAGTTCTACACGCGCGTTTGCGAAACAACTGCAGCAATTTAAACGCTGATCTCTTTCTTAATCATTTGAGGGATAATCCCAATTGTATGTGTGGTGATGGTTTTGAAGATGTTGAGCATTATTTGTTTAGATGTGTAAATTTTAGAAATGAAAGACGGCAATTATTTTTAGACACTCGTATATTTCATCCTTTAAGTACTCACAAACTTTTATACGGCATCGACCGACTAAAATACGAGGAAAATCATATTCTATTTACTCAAGTTCAAAACTATATTAAAAACACTAAACGATTCCAAAATCCTTAACTTTGTATCAATATAGCGTTGTAATTTGTCTTTATCTACTGTCGCTATGTTTCTATCAGCCTGAACGGGGATATTGTGGTGTTATTTCGGTGGAGATTGCGTGGGGGTAGAATGGCACGGCAGAGTTTACTTTTTTGGATTTTTTTATTATTTTTTTCTTCGTTTTTCCTTATCAAATTTATATTTAAATATATTGTTACAATTTCAAACCGATAATCATATACACTTTTTCAGCCACAATGGAGAGAACTGTAACTAATGTTGTAATAACTTGTAGTTCAATCCATTTGCATATGTTTCTATGAATATTGTGGTGTTGAATTGATGTATTGTAACATATCTGCAATAAAATATTATTAAACTAAAGAGAATATAACCTGGCGGGGATATTTTTTTTGCCCCGTGTGGTTCCCGGGGGCCCCGTTTGGTTACGGGGCAAAGAATACGACCACTGCAGATCCCGTTTGAGGGGTAGGCAGAAATGTAGAATCCCCCCAAATTCATGTTCATTTTATCATTTCTTGTTCATGCTCATTAAAGATCTTCATCATGACCCCTGCATTGTTTCAGGTGCCATCTCGCTCACATCACTAGAGCAGTGGCAGGAAAACAATAGACGTGGCTCCAGCGTAAATGGAGCGTCTACAATATAATTTGCAGCAACTCAGGGTGAGAAGGTTCTAGGCCCATTCTCAATATTTCATCTCGATGTATATGGCGGATGAGCCTGGCATGTTCATTCCTGTTAGGCGCCATATAACCTTTCTTGTGTTGGTGCGCATTAAAACCCAATTCAGTTCATTTCAATTATTTACACTGCATCGTTTTATTGGAATGAAATAGGGTAAGAGTGAAGTTTGGTGCACCCTAGACCTTATTTAAAACCCCACTGACCGTTCAAAGTGGGTAGCTCTATTGTCAACCCTTTTATGTTTGTGATGTCATATATTGACTGTGTTCCTTCAGTGTGACTTTTATGTCTACTTAGAATGTGAATAAATCAGTAAATTATTCCGATATTTAGTGATAAACTCATTCATTACATTTCTATAGCTGAACGATTGAGATTTCTCAGTGAAAGAATATTCATAATCGCTAAAACTTAATAACTAACTCCGAACACAAAAAAAACTGACTGCGACGTTGAGTTACGACGTCAATGACGGGTTGGTGACGTCGACGTCATCCGCCGATAACGCTAAATAAAGCGAATAATTCTGGTTAAA
Organism: Cyrtodaria siliqua; assembly: GCA_037043455.1. NCBI lineage: Eukaryota > Metazoa > Mollusca > Bivalvia > Adapedonta > Hiatellidae > Cyrtodaria > Cyrtodaria siliqua. The sequence goes on along the minus strand of JAWPHD010015664.1, from coordinate 6,015 downwards.
ATCATACATAATCTGATTAAAAAAGTAATAAATAGATTATTTAACTGTTGTGGTCGATTAAATGGAAATCCTTCACTTGATGGTAGGTGTGTGTTGTTTTTTCACTCACTCGCTTACGCTCTTTCGTGAAAAGAACACACGTCTTCCTTCTCGTGAAGGATGTCCATATAATAGATCTCAGAAGTTAAATAATCTCTATAAATTGCATTATATTGTATATTACACTTAATGGTAGTGTTGTTATTCCAATGGACTACTATGCCTATTTAAATATATTTTAGAGATATATGCCATTTTAACTTATGATCTTTTAATATACTAATAGTTAAATAGCTGTAGGTTCGATCCCTCAGGGGCCTAGGAATCTTTATGTGAGGAAGCTATCCAGCTGGTTTGCGGAACGTCGGTGGTTCTACCCAGGTGCCCGCCCGTGCACGAAAATTGCCCGGAAGGGCACCTGGGGTCTTCCTCCACCAATGGAAGCTGGATAGTCGCCATATGACCTTAGCTGTTGGTGCGACTATAAAATCCAATTCAAAACTACTAATAGTTAAATCATCGCCTCTTATAATTATGTACTGTAAAAATTGATTTGTTTGCATTTTATCAATTTATGTATGTTAATGTGTATATAATTATGTAAGTGTATTTAAACAATGGGACGCAAATATATTTATTTTTATTTTACATAATTATCATAATATTACTGACGGATACAGTGTATCCAATATTTATTTCAATCTCACGGCTAATCACCAAACTGACGCTTCTTCATCAGTGACTCATTCATATTCAGGAGCTTGGAAATTTACGTACACCATGTTCGAACATTATGATCACTCTCGTTGTATATATTATCAGGCAGTATGAACAAAGACTCAGACTCTCGTCGGGCATATTTTTTTATTGTTTAGCTATTATGAGAATCTAATCAAATATGCCTTCTTACTCCCGTCGTATATATTGTCAGAAAGTATGAACATATAATCCAAAATATATTATTACTCTCGTATATATTGTCTAATAATAATAATAATGTATTCACACCATGCGATTATAATCAAACATCCAAACCTATTTATGTTATTAAGGTTCACTTATTTATTGTACATCGATTGTAACGAAAGCTCCATGAACTTATTTTAATCACTCTCGATACATTCCTGGGTAGAACCCGTACTAAGCAAATACAGATAAAGTGTCTTGCTCAGGAACACAAAACATATGGTAATGGCATGTTTAGTCTAGGAAATTTCCAAAGTTATAGAACTAGCACATTTGTTTTTTAACACCATTTGCAATATAAACGCTTTACATACAGATCCAGGTAGGAGGAGCAATAAAATAATGGTAAAATAAATCCATTTAGAGTGTATAAAATCACATATATTCTCTTTTACAATATTCCTTTGTTATGATTACAAAGTATCCCAATACAAGTACACACTGACCATCTTTGAATATGATTGGTTTGTTGCATGGACTGTTTATTATTGATATTGTTTAATGGAAATTTGTGTTAGTGGGGAGGGGGAAGGGGAAGGAGAGCCTGTGGGAGGGCGGATGTGGCTTTATACAGTCTAAATTCATTTATTTTACTAGTTATTGTTCCTCCTTCCTGGATTCGTATGTAAAGAGTATACATTGCAAATTATGTGTAGAAATACTAAACAATCTGTTAGTTCTATAACGTTGTATTTTCCCTATTGCAAGACAATACACGGGCATTATACGTCTGCCTATCTTTTACAAACTTCTATCCGCTTTATTTTGTTTATAATGTTTTGTGTGCTTATCTGGTCTTCCATTTTGATGAACTGAATATTCCGAAGAGATGGATATATCTCCCGAATTTGATGTTCGTCGATTTGTTTTCCTTCCACAAACACGTCAGGTTCCAGGATTTCAACAATCCATTGTGGATATAGCTCGTCAAATGTAACGATAAAATCGATGTATTTAATCGCTTGTAGCACCCCGACTCGCTCTTCCACAGTGCAAATTGGCATGCCATCTCCGTCGTGCATCTTTGCAGACATGTCTGAGTTCACGACCACTATCAAATAGTCACCCATCTCTTTGGATTTCCTCAAAACTTCAATATGACCAAGGTGAGCAATATCGAAACTCCCCACCGTTAACACAACACAAGCGTCTTTCGGAATGAGCCGTTTCAAGTTGGTAAGATCTAGTCTACTTGATATTACTTTGTCTGGCAATACATCAACTAACTTCACAGGGACGGTTCCCTGCCTTTGAACAACATCAGCTGCACACATGTTAGCAAAACTACAAGAATCCTCCATTTTCCAATTATTGATGATCCCAAACGCCAAAGCAGCGGTAACAGTATCTCCTGCACCGCTTACATCACTGGCAAAAACGTTGTTGCCGGTTGGTATTATTTTAAATGAAGGCATGCCATCTTTAATTCCTTTTTCGTAAAATGCAATGCCTCGTTCTGACAATGTCATACAGCAAGTCCGCGTGTTGAGATGCTCGCAAAACTTTTTGCAAGCTTCTTCTATATCGTGATCGGTTTTAATAGAACGTTGCAAGAAATAAGAAGCGTCCGCTTGATTTGGTTTAATGTAAGTGGTGCCGTAAAACTTTCCGTAATCGCCTTTCTTAGGATCAACTATCGTTGGAATCGCATTTTGTGTGGCCAGTGATATAACTTTGGAAACTACCTTTTCCGATATCATACTACACCGGAAGTCGGAACGATACTCGGCGATGATAATAGCCTGATACACATTGCTGGATATCAAGGTTATGAACCTCTGTAATATCTGTTCTTCGACATCTGCAGAAATTTCATATTCTTTTCGCTTATCGGCTCGAAACATTAAGTGACCTTCTACCATATACCTGGTTAAAGTCAGAACTTCATACTCGGGTAGGAACACTAACCCATTTAAACTGAAATTTCTTTGTTGGAACATCTCAATTAAATGCTTATCTCCTTTTCCTAGTACCGACAACAAATCTACAGAAAACCCCAAAGCATCTACGTTGGTAAGAACGTTTCCGGCTCCTCCAATGCGATACTCTGTCTCCGATTCTCTAAAGATTGGCACGGGTCGTTCTTGTGCAATTCTTGAGCATGTACCAGACACATATTTATCCAGAACAAGGTCTCCGACTACTAGAATGCGTTTAGAGTTGTCTATTAAGGGTAAGATCTTGACTCCTAAGCCCATTGTGGGTGTTAACATCGAATGAGAAATAAATCGTCAGAATTGTCCACTTGCACAAAATACAGTTTCCGACAAGCTAAAAATGAATATTTTAAAGTGGATCGTTTCTTATTCTAGCGATATTCTTGAATCTGTGAAAGCATACACTACATTATACTAACTCTAATTGAATGTTAATTGATGTTTCTTATTCATCTAATCGGTATATACACTAAGGAATATCCTTTCACCAGTTTTAATCACCAGTTTTAATGTGTAACTGTGTTTCTGGTATGTATATAAACGTTGTATTAACTTTACTCCCGTTTTGATCTGTATATCAGTATATAAAATCAATATATACTATCCTTACTCCAGTTTTAATGTTTAACGGTGTTTCTTGTTTATTACTATTTTTCTTTCGCTGCTGACTTCTATATTAAATACACCGACCACTAGCAACAATCCATATGGCTAATAATAACAACACAATACTTTTTCTTCGTTGTACACCGACCACTAGTTACAATCCATATGGCTAATAATAACACAATAATTTTTCTTCGTTGTCGGCTACTCTTAGTTGTTCCGTGTCATCATCCTTCAATAGAACACAAATTAATATGAACAAATAGTAAAGGGAATAGAAATGACAGAACCGAAATAGAAAGGAATACCAATTATAATACAGATATAGAAGGGAATAAACATAATTAGAAAGATATAGAATATTGACAGATTTGCGCACCCTTCAATAAGCTAGAATATAACATAAATGCGTATCAAACACGTTAGAGGGAATACACACGATGGAACCGATATAGAAAGCAATAAACATTATACGACAGATATAGAAGAAAATAAACATAATTAGAAAGATATCGCATAGTCCAACAAATTATATAACATAACTGTGTATCCTTCAATAACCTAGAATAGAACACAAACCAATATATCCAAAATATAGATTAGAAATTAGAAAGATATAGCAACACATAAAATGACATAATTTTATCCTTCAAAAAAAAACGTTAAAGGGAATATATTAGAAATGAGAAAGATATATAGCAACAAATTATACGACATAATTGCATCCTTCAGTAACCTTGAATAGAACCCCTATGCGTATTAAAATACGTTAATGGGAATATAAATTATGGATCGATATCGAAAAAGGATAAGCATTTATTATAATACAGATATACAAGGGAATAAACATAATTAGCAAGATATAGAGTAGTGACATGTTTGTATACCATTCAATAAGCTAGAATAGAACATACATGCATACTAAAAACGTTAATGGGAACAAAAATGAAGGAACCGATATAGAAAGCAATAAACATTATACGACAGATACAGAAGAAAATAAAACATAATTAGAAAGATATTACATAGTCCAATACATTATATAACATAATTGTGTTTTTTTCAATAACCTAGAATAGAACACAAACCCATATATCCAAAAACCCTAAAGAGAATAGATTAGAGATTAGAAAGATATAGCAATACACTAAATGACATACTTTTATCCTTCAAAAACCTAGAACAGAACACAAATTCATATATCAAAAAACGTTAAAGGAAATAGATTAAAAATGAGAAAGATACATAGCAACAAATTATACGACATAATTGCATCCTTCAATAACCTAGAATAGAACCCCGATGCATATTAAAATACGTTAATGGGAATATAAATGATGGATCGATATAGAAAAAGGAATGCCAACTATAATATAGATATAGAGGGAATAAATACAATTAGGAAGATATGAAATAGTGATATATTTGCATATTCTTAAATAACCTAGAATAGAACATAAATGCATACCAAAACGCGTTAAAGGAAATAGAAACTCGTATAAGAGAATACAAATTAAAAGACAGATAAAGAAGAGAATACACATTGGAAATATATTGACGAAATTATAAAACATAATGATATAGACAGATATTCAACTTATAGGAATGATATATCAGACGCGAACTGTCACACACGTTAACCTTTGACCATTATGTTTACCGATTATCTTGAGCAATATTTAACCAAATATCGAATAGCTTACCTTTATGTATAAAGCGACATTCAGTTCGCCACGTCTGCAGATCTGAACTGCCGAATGGTTGTATGAACGTATATGTATGCATATGTCATTACACACCGTATGCATGGAGGAACACGTGATAGAAGCCTATATATCGCGCACTGTTGAACTTTTATTAATATGTATACATGGTTATGCAGATGTTTACGATCCAGAACGATACGCATTTCTTGCATACCGGACAAGGATATCCGTCATTTTACCGGGGCTAGATATTTCCATCTCACCCTAGGATCGAGATAAAATTCACGCGCGCCAACATCCGGTATGCCGGAAAACATGCAAAACGTTAGTAGCTGGCGGCGACAACGCGCAACATGTCTCTGATATGCAAGAAAAAGAATCTATCATGTGTATTCTGTTCAGAGGGAATTCCAACCCTCGGTATATGTGTTTTAATCGGAACATCGGCAGAGCCTCGGTTCCGATAAAAACACGTATACCTCGAGTTGGAATTCCCTATCTTCACCGGATACCCATGAAAGATTCTTATAATCTTACCCTAATCGAGGTTTTTGGGCTAGATGTGCGTGTATGTCTTATGTAACAGCTTATGTTAGATCTCCATGGTGGTCAGATATGATAATTTTCACACAAACGAAGTCTGGAGATTCTAGAATCTTTTTTAGAAAAATCTGACTTCAGATAATATACTGTTTCTAGATAATTTAATGACTGTTGTATGCCAATATCATTTCACATGTTTAATGATGATGAGGTCCGTT